>LPNX010584094.1:174899-195514 GCA_001517045.1 Pseudotsuga menziesii | reverse complement strand
TACATGCTTGGTACTCTTCCTGGTAACTGGATATGTGGAGATCTTAATATCACTTTGATTGTCACAAAAGAGATAGTGGACAAAGTACTACCAAAATCAAACTCAGAAATAATTGCTTGCAACCAAACATCTTGGATACAAGCATTCACTGCTCCTCGGGACTCAGCCTCTGCTGAATACTGTTGGGCCCACTATGTGCCAGTTAATTAAAACTTACAATGTAGAGTGCTAAACATAAATTATCAACCCGAGGAAGTCTTTTATTTCAAAGCTATCATGCAATATCTATGCGAGAACAATTTCTACCTGACACTGTTATCTATTGGTATGCAATTGAAGCTCTTTGTAAACTAGATCAGACCTTCTTGAAAAGAAAACAAACCTAAAACCTATTCATAAATCCAAACTGTAAATCTAATCACACTTCAACAAAATCAATTATTATGAAACAAGATCTAATTTCTTACACCTAAAATAAATGCTATGTTGGCCAATGATCTATCAAATGAATTAACAACACAACGACTTTGACACATCTAATGAATGAAAGCATACAACTATGATAAATCTAATGAATGAAAGCATGAACGAAATAATAAGAAAATCTAAACAATAAAACACATACAATCGACACTACCAACATCTGCTCAGGGAAGAGGGCCCTTCCTCCACTGAGCACAAATGGATCTCCATAATGAAAGTCTACAACTCTAGAATTAAGAAACTGCCAGCATGTATTATCATAATGGAATGATTACAATAGATCTGGATGAAATCCTACATCATAACATTGATTTCTCTCTCCCCCCTTAATGAGATTGATTACATATTTATACATTAAATTATCTCATGGAAATGAGGAATTGAACCCCCAACTTGTGATCTGTAACAGCTGAAACACAACCGTAACTACTAACAATTTTGAAACCGGTCACAACAGTAAATATGGAAAATACCCTCTCGAAGAACCACCCATATATCGCAAACCATGGCTTTGTTTGGAAATTTCCTTGTGAATCAGGTAAATGAGGCTGTTGCGCACAAAACTCAGGTCTCGGATTTTCGAGATTCTTTTTCATCTGCTCGTAAATCGAGACGCAAATCAAGGTGTTCTTATTTGGAATGCATTTTCGGTTAAGGCTATAACATCTGGCTATGAGCATCCTGTACGTGACAAATCACTCCACCAATCATTATTAGAAAAATTATGCATAATAGTTTTGAATTAATTAAAGATAAAGGAAAATAATCATTATTAACCACTTAAAACATCAATGGAACTAGTATGATGTTTTACTTATAGTTACAACAAATGGATGGAAAATGGAATGATAAATGGGCGATAATGGAAAGAAAATAGATGAAATATATGTCAATAAGTGACGAAAAAATGGACAATTCCAGGGCCCAACATCTCCCCCAAATTGAACTTGTTGCATGTCCTCATGCAACCCAATACCTGTGTAGCATCAAACTAGAAGAACTCATTCACTCGTTCCTTCATTTTACCATTTGCACAGTTGCAGCCAGAAGAAATGGAGAGATTAACAGAAATTGATAGTCACAACTGCTTAGCGGATGATTTAATATAAAATTTGGCATAGTCGCGGCTGCTTAGCGAAGGATTTAGCAGAAATTTGGTGGAGCCACAGCTTATTTTTTAGCGGAGAATTTGGCGAAGGTTTTAGCGAATATTTTAGTGAAGTTGCAGCCCAAATAGCGCTAAATTTAGCGGTGAATTTGGTGGAGTCGCACCTCAAAGATCGCTAAATTTAGCAAAGCATTTGACGAATATTTTGGTGGAGTCACAACCCAAAGAGAGCTAAATTTAGCGAAAAATTTGGCGGAGTCGCAGCTGCCTAAAACGGGAAAATAGGCAAAAAGTTTTATGGTGTTGCAGCTACATGGAATGGGAAAAATGAAATGTTTTACGGAGTTGTAGCTGCCTAAAAAAGGAAAATAGGCAAAAATTTTATGGTGTTGTAGCTGCACAAAACGGGAAAAATGAAATATTTTATGGAGTTGCATTTGCATGGAACGGGAAAAATGAAAGATTTTACAGAGTTACAGCTACACGGAATGGGAAAAATGAAAGGTTTTACGGAGTTGTAGCTGCACAGAACGAGAAAAGGGCAATATTTTATGGTGTTGCAGCCTTTTGAACAAAAAACTTCCAAAGTCATTTTATCCCAAAAGACGAACTAAATTCGGCTGAAATTTTTCAGACAGGTTTATACTAGACCAATGCACCTACACACCAAACATCAGAGATACCCACATCACGGATTTTGAGAAAAATGCAAATTGGTTGTAGGTGACTATGGCCATTTTCTCAAAAACCGTACATTGGATTGGGATGAAACTTACCAGGCTTGTTCATCTTGGTATTATGCACTTCTTGTCGAAAACTCATGAGAATCAAACTTACCAATTGTAAGATATGCTCATTTCAATTTCGACACTTTTGTAGATGAACATGAATCAAAATGTGTTGCAGCTAAACTTCCTGAACCAATATTTCACAAAATCCAAACTGGGTTGGGCTGAAATTTTTCAAGCACGTAATTAACATTATAATGTATCTCCACACCAAATATTAGAGAAACCCACATCACGGATTTCAAGAAAAATGCAAATTGGCTGTAGGTGATGATGGCTAGTTTCTCGAAAACCATGCATTGGATTGGGATGAAACTTATCAAAGTTGTTCATCCTTATGTTATTCATTCCCTGTCCAAGTTTAATGAAAATATAGCTTACCATTTTAAATATATGCTCAAATCAAATTCTGCACTTTTTGTAGATGAACATGAATAAAAATGTGTTGCAGCTAAACTTTTTGAACCAATATTTCACAAAATACAAACTGGTTTGGGCTGCAACTTTGAGGTATTGTTCATATTACCTTGGTGCATCTACTCATCAAATTTCACGAAGACCTAAATCACCTTTTGGGAGATATGCCCACTTCAATTTCTGCCCTGTTTTAAAAGAAAAATGTGTATGCATTCAGGTTGTTGGATAAAACACTATCAGCCATTCTGTCATCATCAATGAAAACTAAGGAGATATTGTGTCTGTCCACTATGATTTTGTTGCTTGAGAATTCCAATAACTCCAGGTCAGAAAGTACACTCATCTCCATAATAGTGGCACTGATTGACAAAGAAAACAAGCTGCTACAGGAAATTAGCTCATAATATTTGCAAATAAATGGTTTAAGATCTGCAACCCATTGCTTAATGCAACCAACAAATTGATTGCACACAAGTTCCAGTAATCAAATCCTTTAATACATCCAATTTGAGAAACTAATTAGGTATGGAAAACCTTATTTCAACCACAACGAATTATCAACTTTTCTCACTATTGCATGAAGGCAACACAAACATAATGTTCCAAAGTCCTTTGAATACCCATTGATCAAGTTGCAAATCAGATCTTGGAAATATAGGTTTGTTATAGAAATTTGGCAAAATTTTGAGTTTACCACTAATTTGCATTTTCAGCCAGTGATTTGTCTCACTTGGATTTTCCTGTAGTAGATATTGACGCTTGTAAAAGAAAGAACAGTCTTACCTATAGGCTGCAACATTTAATCTGATTTCACTTCCATTCAAGGTAAATGATCCAACCTGTTTGTCTCTGCCAAAATCTTCATGTTGCTCTGAATTTTGAACATATACTAAAATTTTGTTTTACCTGCTGGTTTGAAAGTAACATTTGCAATTTTCTCTTTCAATGCCAGAACACGCATGCATTTGTGGACTAGGCCTTATCTTCAGTTAATTGCTTGTAAACATATGCACTTTTGCAACACACAAGATATAATCATTAAATTCAACAACTAAATTGTAATCTTCCTCAGTCTAGGGATGAAAATTATATTGTGTGTATCATATTAATGCATTAACTGTTTAGTAATGAAAATGTCATAGAGTGCACAATAATCCTTCTCCCCCAAACTGAATGCAAAGCATGTCCTCATGCATCATTTCCTGATAATAGAGTTGGAGCATAATGTATGATGCAATTTGCAGCCATAAAAGATTTGTAGTGCCCACATGCATAAAAAATTCTCAAATCTAGATAGAACAACCTTCAAGCAACTACTTTATTTCTTCTCAGTCTTGGTTTTTATGTGGCAGTAGCAAGGATTCTTTTCTTACCGCTAGTTCTTGAGTGGCAAGAACAAGACTTCCCATTGTTGGTTCTTGTGTGACAACAATAATGTATCCTTTGATTATTTTCATGCTTGGACAGTTAGGTTGGTGAGTTGTTGGGTAGGACTTTGAATTGGATGTGCGTGAATGATGAAGTGTTAGAATTGAGTGGGAAATGATGGAAATGGATGGACATAAAATGCTATATAAAAAATGGAAATGGCTAATGCTTAGTGGTTCTTCGTGACATTTTTCCTAAATATTTAATAAATCAAAAACTCATGCTATTTTACCTCAAGTGTTACCTCCATGGAAGCCTTGGTGGACATGAACGGACTATTGTATGCTGAAGCTATGTAAGTCGATCTGATGCTAAGACAAATGTATATGAGAGCTGAAACTGGATGAGGCTAAATTTGATCCATGATGTTGTGCTAGTTGCATGTAATATTGCTAACTACTGGAAAAAAATGGAAAGAAATTACAAAACTACTGAAACAAATGATGCTGCAAGTCATTGTTGAAACCATTAGATCACATAATCTTCAGCTGCTACAAACCGAGGTACAATTCTTACCATGCGAATGAATGTTCTGAAATCGAGCATGGAAATAAATCATTGGATTACCGACCATTAATGTATGTCGTTAACCAATGTGAAGCAACTCACCTTTGATGACAGTGAGCTCTAAAGTACCTTAGTGCATCTTGACATGTACGAATGGATGTGCTGGAGTCGAGTCACCTGCAAGATTTGTCAATCAAGAGGCATTGATGAATCCCAATGATTAACAACAAAGAAATATATCATTGATTCATGCAGATGCCAAGGCACTATAAAACTCTAATCTCAATCCCAGATGATGTGTCGGAGTCGATGGGACAAGACCATTGGAAGGTGGAGCTTAATGAATTCCACGTCATCCAATACGAGTACAAAATAAATGATTGTGAATAATCATAGTGAAAAATAGAACCAACATGAAACTTAGAAGTGGAAAGTGTATGTGAAGTCGTGATGGAAAATAAAATGGTTATGGTGACTACATAAGCAGTGGAAAATGGTACTTCGAAATGAATGGATATTCAGGGTTTTTAAATGAGGAGGGTGAATGAATCTACCATAGTGCAATTGGCTTCTTGAGAGGTTTCTTTTTTGCAACAATTGGTATGGCAAGTGTATAAAAAGGATTCTTGGCATGTAGAAATGAGACTTGACTTATTGAACATTGGTATTGTTTGCACATCAATCTATCCATTTGTAAATTGATAAAAATTCTTCAAGAGTCACTCATGCATGCATTGACCTTCTTCTTCCAAGGACCTGCAAAAACCTAGCACTTGCCTACAATAAAACATGAGATGATGGAAGAAGAGAGATGATTGGTCTCTCTTCACCCAACACTAAAGAAAAAAAATAACAAGCAATTACTTATAAAACAAATCCAAATAAAAATGAACAAAGCAAAATCCATTTTATGCCTGCGGGAGAGCAATGTCCATCTAGACTCACCAACAGTATTCTGATCATAGCTTCTTTGTTCCTTGTCCATTTTGAGTGATTCAAAATCCAAATGAAAGTAAATTCATATGTATATTTCCCTTAGAAACAGGTTTTTAAAATTCTATGTAATGATATTCCAAATCACACAGTAACAACCTGCATGGCAATGTGTTTTTTTTTTAATTCTGGACTAGATCAACAGTCACGGTTTTAGGCTTAATTTTTTTTTTGATAACGGATTGATGTGATTCTAATTGGAGATGAAAGTAGATTAATATAGGTATCTCCATTAGAAACAGGTTTTGAATCCAATAATAATTGATGGAAAAATAAGCCAATAAACAGTCTATGAAACAAAGTTTTAGGAATGCTGATTTGTGATAGGAAGTCAGTATTTTGGTCATAAAATTTTGCATACGATATCGGAATGGAGTGATTCAAATTGGGTTGTAAACTAGATTCATAGGAAAATATACCAATGAAACATGTTTTCAGGATATGTCCAATAAGGCATCAAAAAATTGAATGTCCTAGATCTGTTCCTAAGCTGCCTGCTTGACACCTCATTAGTATTTTGGCCATATATTTTTCGTTTGATACCCAATATTAAAAATTCAATTTTTTTTGGAAACTAGATTCAAAGGGATACTTGGAATGTAAACATATTTTAAAAATAAGTCCATTTGGTCTCCCAAAAATGGACTCTCCCGAGTGTGTTTCAGTAAAAGTTTCAAGCCAAAATGTCACAAAAATCCAATAAATTAAATTTGGCCCCCAAAAAAGTGACTGGGATAGGTGTGAATGTTTTTAGTGATGAAAATTTAAATATAACACATGCCCATACCAAAAATTTGAAGCATTGAGCACCTAGATTGACTTACACAGTCTGTTGCAGCCGTAGCTGCAACTCTTAAAAAATGACATAATGTGGAAATAAATCATGTGTATTTTTATGGATGTGTTATATATAAATGAAAACTAAATACATATCATGATGTTCAACACACACATATTTCAAACTCATAAATGTTCACCTGTAGCACAGTCACAACTGGGTGTTGCAGCTCATTTTCACAGCTAGGTGTTGCAACTCACTGTCACAGTTGGGTGTGTTACAACTCACTGTCACATCTGGGTGTTGCATCTCATTATCACAACTGGGTGTTGCAGCTAACAAATTTATGCCAAATTTCAAGATTGAAGGGTTCCATAATCATTGGCTCATTTTCTTGTGGATCCTTCATTCACCTTCCCTAATTACTGTAATTTTGTTTTCAGGAAAGTTTTTTTTTTGTAACAAATAGAGAAAAATTAAATTTTGAACATTGAAGACAAAAATGATTTAAGCATTTTGCTCAAATAGTCAACAATTCCAAAATATTCTTGAAAACATCTCATACCCATTCCTTATCTTTCTACTTTATGATCTTCCAAATCGCAACAAGGCGCAAGAAGAGAGCATACTTATTCAAAAATAAAAAAATTAAAAAAAACAAAAGCATGGTTTTAATCTATTATTCTATCCTACCCTATTCTACTTGGAAATATAAATTTTTTTCAAGTGTATGCATATTTTCAATGGAGCCACTTTCGAAGAAGTGACTCAAGTATGCTCATACTCCCAATAGAAATATATAACTTTATGAATGCTAGGATATGAGAGATCAAATTCCCTTGAAATGATGGTGCCAATAATTGGTGAAGTATGGAATGATGCTGCAGACCAATAATAGATTGAAACCAAGCTTCAATATAGTCTTTGTTCCCTTGATTTCTCATGGATGTTACACCATGAAGCTCCTTATCTTCTTCAATGCATAAGAGATTCATATCTAATGATGTAAATGATACTTCAATTTTTGGTTCCAATGTTCGTTCGTCATCAAATGTTACGTGTGGAATGTTGATCTTGTTTGCTTGCTTATGAGGACTGGAAGAAGCCCCATCTCCACATCTTGGATTTAAAACATGTTCAAGCCTTGTATGGATTTGTTGCAACAACACACAGTCTTTTTGCAGCGGCGTAGGTGAGGTAGAACAATAGGGAAATGTGGGAACATTTTGCAGTTCAACACTATAAGCATAATGTACTTCTTTATTATGGTTAGGGTGGAGGGTGGATTGGACAGGAAATTGTGTTGGATACCAAGGAGTTTGATGATAAAATAGATGTGGCTAATGTAAAGGATTGATTTGTGAAGTTGATATTGAAGGACCAACTTATGTTGCAGCATGAGGGAGAGTGACCATGTGATCATAAGATAGGCCATTCCAACTTTGTGGATAAGGCAGGTAAGAGTTAAACTGAGGCTGCAACAACTTCCATGGTGGAAGAGTATTTAATGATTGAGTATGAGAGTAAGGAAATGGAGGGATATAATTTTGAACCATACATGTAGGTCACAATTGCCATGACTGTTGCAATGAGTTGGATGCAACTCCTAGATCTCTTTGATATGTTTCTTGCATCCTTGGTATGGAGGGACAAAGATTTGTGGAATTATTCAAGTCACATATGCCACAAATTGTGAGACTATCCATAGGACAATCCATTGCAAGATGTTTCTTCTGACACCGAGGGAAAACTATTTCTTCAAATTCCCTATGATTTTCCTTAACCTGTAAAACATCCAATTCTGATTTTAGTGAATCATTGATATCAGCATTAGAATTTTTAAATACATTACTAATTTCAGCTCGTAAAACTCTTGTTTTTGCAGCAGATTTCAAAAATTAAGATAAAAGTTCCTTAGAATTCTTACCAGTCTTGAAGTTTCCTCTTGAATACCTTCTACATAACTCACAAATATCATCATATGCTAATTAAAATATACCTGTTCCCATCAGATTTAATATTTCTAAATATTCAGCTTGGATTCCCTTGAGTAGAAGTGTTTTTAAGGTCTCCTTCCCTAGTTTCCTTTGTTTATGTCTTTGGAGGTTATATTGAAAGCGTTCTATGTATTCCTCCAAACTCTCTTATTCTCCTTATGTCATTTCGAAGATTTCTTCATTGACCCTACAATAATCTTGGTACCTTCTCAAGAATACATGTTTCATGTCTTCCCAAGTTTGTATACAATTCCCACCGAGGCTCATGAACCATCGGAGGACTGTTCCTTTTAGAGTAACGAGAAACACATTCAACTTTTGATCATTAGCACAATAACCATATCCTCTACAAAGTACTTGCAATTGAAATAAAAATAAATTAGGGTCTTCATTTTCCAAACCGTGAAAATTTTGTAGAACATGTGGGGGAATGATTTTCGTTGGCGCCACTCTTCCTGAATCTCTGATGGGAAATTCGAAGGTAACAACTTCTGCATATTTCTTACCTGCCATCTCTTCATTAGATTCTTCGTGTGCTATCTTGAGGCTCCTCCTTCAAATGTTCCTGACAACTTGTTAGTATAATGAGTGGTGCTTACAACACCACTAAGGGGAATGATAAGATTTATGCTCCAAAGATTGAAAATGAAATAAAACTGAATGTAAAGACAGAAAATTCACACTCAAAATAAATTCTATAAACTAAAATGTAATCATGCAACCTATATGCCCTACTTTAATAATTCATCTACAAAACAATGTCAGATGTACTTTTGCACCATTGATAACGTCCCCAACAACGGTGCCAAAATGTTGGGCCCACTATATGCCAGTTAATTAAAACTTAACATGCAGAGTGCTAAACATAAATTATCAACCCAAAGAAGTCTTTTATTTCAAATCTATCGTGAAATATCTATGCAAGAACAATTTCTACCTGACACTGTTATCTATTGGTATGCAATTGAAACTCTTTGTAAACTAGATCACACCTTCTTGAAAATAAAATAAACCTAAAACCTAGTCATAAATCCAAACTGTAAATCTAATCACACTTCAACAGAATCAATTATTATGAAACAAGATCTAATTGCATACACCTAAAATAAATGCTATGTTGGCCAACGATCTATCAAATGAATTAACAATACAATGAATTTGACAAATCCAATGAATGATAAATCTAATAAATGAAAGCATGAACGAAATAATAAGAAAATCTAAACAATAAAAAACCTACAATCAACACTACCAACATCTGCTTAGGGAAGAGGGCCCTTCCTCCATTGAGCACAGATGGATCTCCACAATGAAAGTCTACAACTCCATAATTAAGAAACTACCAGCATGTATTATCATAATGGAATGATTACAATAGATCTAGATCAAATCCTACATCATAACATTGATTTCTCTCTCCCCCCTCAATGATATTGATTGCATATTTATAGATTAAATTGTCTCATGGAAATGAGGAACTGAACCCCCAACTTGTGATCTGTAATAGCTGAAACATGGCTGTAACTGTTAACAACTTTGGAACCGACCGCAACAGTAAATCTGGAAAATACCGTCTCGAAGAATCACCTGTATATCGCAAACAATGTATTTGTTTGGAAATTTCCTCATGATTCAGGTAAATGAGGCTGTTACGCACAAAACCCATGTCTCAGACTTGAAAGATTCATTTCCATCTGCCCGTAAATCGAGACGTGAATCAAGGTGTTTTTATTTGGAATGCATTTTCGGTTAAGGCTGTAACAACTGTCTATGAGTGTCCTGAACATGACAAATCAGTCCACAAACCACAATAAGTAAAATTATGCATAATAGTCTTCAATTAATCAAATATAAAGGAAAATAATCATTATTAACCACTTAAAACATCAATGGAAGTAGTATGTTGTTTTACGTACAGTTACAACAAATGGATGGAAAATGGAATGATAAATGGGCAATAATGGAAAGAAAATGGATGAAATATGTCGATAATTGATGGAAAAATGGACAATTACAGGGCCCAACAAAGACAATGCAATGGAGGCCTGCTTTTTGCTAGACCAGCAAATGGGGCCACCACCAAACATGTATACATATCCGGAAGTAGATTTCTGATCAATAGAATCTCTCACCCAATCTGAATTTGTGTAACCAACCAACTCTAACTCAGAGTATGCAGCATAGTGAATGCCATAGGTCCTGGTGCCCTAAATATACTGGAGGATCCTCTTGGCTCCCTTCCAATGAGTACCATGAGGCTTTTGTATGTATCTTGAGACAGTATTCACGGCATAATAGATATTAGGCCGAGAATATGTCAAGTAAATCAAGCTACCAATCAATTAGCGGTAGATTATGCAATCCATGGGTGGAGTGTTTTTTCCTTCTTCAAGGCTGATCCCTGAAAGGAAAGGGAATGGAACAGCCTTACATTCAGCCATGTTAAACTTAACTAACAGGTCTAATATGTATTGATATTGAGTGACCATTATCCTATTATAATTTTGTACAATTTCAAGCCCCATAAATTGCTTCAAGAGCCCCAAATCGCTCATCTCAAATGCATCATGGAGAGTAGTTTTTATGACTGAAATGGAAGCAATTGTGCTACCAGTAATCAAAATATCATCAACATATAAAAAAATTATAAGCAATTGACCATCATACTTCTATAGATACACATTCGGATCTGATTTACACCTTTGGAAGTTTTGCGGGAGAAGGAAGGCATCCATCTTGGAATACCACTCTCTTGGGGCCTGTTTTAACTCATATAGTGATTTCTTTAATTTGCAAACCAAAGATGAATCTAAAATGTAGCCCTCGGGCTACTTCATGTATATCTCCTCATGAATATCTCCATGTATAAATTAATACTTAACATCCGTATGATGCACTTTCCAGTGCTTGGATTTCGCAATTGCCAAAACTAGGTGGATGGAGTCCATTTTTGCAACTGGTGCAAAGGTATTATGATAGTCCACACCTTGGACCTGAGAGAACCCTTTTGCTACTAGCCTTGCCTTATATTTTCAAGTTCTACCATCAGCATAAGCATTTGTCCAAAATACCCACTTCAATTGAACTAATTTCCTCCTCGAAGGAAGAGAAACTAGCTCTCGAATAACATTCTTTTGAAGATAATTCATCTCTTCATCCATGGCAGCTTGCCATCTCGGATATTTTCGAGCATGGTAGTAAAACTTAGGATCTAAAATTATCATTAAATAACAAATTTTAGAAAACAAATATTCATGACAAGAGAGCGCAATACCTGCTCTTTGGAAATTGGATCGGGTTCTTCTTGGATCATTAGGATTTCCAATGTTGTCACTAACGGAAGAAAGTGTCTGTCTGGCCCAAGTTGGGAGATGTGTTTGCACTTCAAGTTATGAAATTGAACTTGATGCGTACTGGTCACTGATATTAGATATCATAAGTTCCAAATCAGGTTCCAAATCAGGGTCATTACCCCCAATTTCATCATTCAGATATTTAGTAGAATAGGAACGAAATTCAACAGTTTTCTCCTTCACTAGTTCTACTTCTTGAAGCCTTCACTAGTTCTACTTCTTGAAGAGGCCCATCGAACCAGAAACTTCTTTCAATGATTTTTTGTTTTTGTTTTGATATGCAGCAGATTGAAACCTTTAGATTAATCAGGATATCCAATAAACAAACATTCAACACTTTGGGGTTGCAAAGCTTTCCTCTTATCATGTGGAATTTGGTCCCATGCAGTGGACCCAAACACCCTGAGATTGACACACCCGCCTTGTGTCCAAAGTAGGCTTCGAAAGGGGTCTTCCCTTTCATGGATGAGTGAGGCACTCTGTTCTGATTGTATACAACAACATTCATGGCCTCATCCCATAAATTTGTAGCCAACTTCTTGGCTTCCAGCATGCAAGTTGTCATCTCCTTGAGAGATCGATTATTTCTCTCCGCTACACCGTTCTGCCAGGGAGTGTAGGGGTATGAATGTTGGATCTGAATTCCATTTTAAAAACATAATTGTATAAATTCATCACTAACATATTCCCCGCCATTATCATATCTCACAGTTTTGATCTTTTTCCCGTATGCATTCTCAATCAGTGCTTTTAATTCAATGAATTTTTCTAAGACATCTGACTTTTTCTTGATGAAGAAGGCCCATGTATATCTAGAAAAATCATCTATAAAAGTAAGAACATACCGATATCCATTCAAATATGTGATGTGCATTGGTCTGCTGATATCAAAATGAATCAACCCCAAAATTTATGATGCTCGACTTTCCTTCCCCGATCAAACTTATGCTCAGGATGCTTGCCTCTGGTGGTAGATTTGATGGTCGAGAAGCCTTCAAACATGGAATTTTTCTGTAATCGTTGCAAGTAATTTAAGTTTAGGTGGCCAAACCTCTCATGCCATAGCCTACTAACCTCATTTCCATGAGTCAACAGAGCTGTGGGCTTTGCATCCTCCACAAAATGGGAAAACTTGGAGCATTTTGCATGATTATTTGCAGATCCTTTTGCCACAAGTTTCCTGGATGAAAGTTCAGTAATTTGTACATTATCAGGGCTGAAGGATACTCTCTTGGGAACTCTAGTATGGTTCATTTGATAGACACTCATGAGTTTTGATGCAAGAGATGGTACATACAGAACATTGGAAAAATAACAGTGCTCAAGATTTATTGTACCTTATCCTTTTGAGATAATGGTAGAGTCATATCCCATGTGGATGGGAATGATATTGCTAGTGTCAAGAGAAGAGAAAGAGTCTTTGCTGGCCATCATGTGGTTCGAAGCTCCAAAATCTATGAGTAGAACCATAGACTTCGAAGTGCTTTCCATGAGAGTATGACCTATTTCATGCTGGTATTCCCAATCATGATTTTCTTTCCTCCGAAAGATTTCCAGAAGAGTTATGTGATTTCTCTCAAGGAGAGAAGTAGCTTCATAAAGATTATTTTTCTTGTAGACATGTTCAAGGTGGAATCCCTTCCTTTAGTATGAACACTTGACTTTTTCCTTCCCATGGTGGCCTTTGTTTTTGTTCTTCTTCGAGCTAGAAGGCTCTTCTTGCTGCTGGTTTTGAAGTTTTGGCTTAGGATATTCGAATTTGGTTTTGGGGTTCTTTTGCTGCTTTCCTTTCCCTTTCGAATCCTTGGGTCCTGAAGCAAAGAGGGCTTGATCATGAGAGGATATGATGATCCCCATCTGGACAAGCTTATCATTCTCGCTTGTTAGGGACTCAATGAAGGAGTTGAGTAAATGCATCTTCCATCCATGGGTTGTGAGCTTCCCCACACGAAATGTAGAAACAAACACCGAATAGTTAGCTCTAATTTTTGAGAGAATGGTGAGGATGAGCTGATCATCCTCCTTCTTCACCTCACATTGCTTAAATAGAAGGAATATATGCTTGAATTTTATGAAAAAATCATTAAGGGTCTCAAAATTGCCAGGTTGAAGAGAAATCAACTCATTTCCAAGCTGATAAAGCCTCAAGTCATCCTGTTTTCCATACAGGGAGGCAAGTTGGTCCCAAATATCTTTCAGAGTCTTCAATCCCAAGAGGTGGAATAGAAGATCCTTTGAGATAGAGAGACACAAGAAACCAAATGCTTCATCTGTCTTATTCAAAAATATAGCCTTGTCTATAACATGAGTAGGCTCTTCTTCTGTGTCCATAGTGACCCAGTAGAGTCCTCTGGAACGTAGCTAGATCTCCATGTATCCTTTCCATATATGGAAATTGAACGGAGTCAAAATATCTACAAAAGAAGCCATATCAAAGTGTCGTAGCGAATGCAGTGAGCCTGTAAAACCTGCAAATCAAAACAATAAAGTCACCGTAAGGTCGAACAGCCTGCATATTTCAGGTTTTCATCACACCCAACATAATTGATTAAGCAAGCTTGATCGACAATTCCTTAACTTGGGGTATTAAGTGGTAAACCTTCTGCTTCTGGTGCAGTGTTGGAATTTGAGCTTTTGCTCAAATTTTCATGCAAGATCCATAAAAAACCATGTTTTTGAAGAGAATGAGCTTCGTCCTGCTGTAAGCTATGATACCATATTAATTTGTCACAATAATCTGGGGACTAAAACACAGTCTCATAAGATATTTCAGACAATTAGGCATGAAAACAACATAATGGTGCTACAATAGAATGTTGCAACTCTGTATGATCAATAAAATAATCATAGTACAATACAATGGGCATGCAAGGCGCATGAATTTCAAGACAATTCGAATACTCAAGGAGGTCATTCGAATTGCATGGATGTGTGTACCTTACCTAAATATCGGCCACAATCGGCACACATAGTTAACCACTGAGCTAATCAATAACTGACTCTCACACTAATTCCTAACTGAATCGAAGCGCAATAGATGACCGAGTCTAACTGAAAGTGACTCATCACATGTAACTGCATGTCCAACTGAAGGAGGTAGCGCATACATAACTCCAAGTAGCTTCGATGGAGTTAATTGAAGTGACACATGTCATCAGAAGTGGTTGTAGGCACCATTGTTGGCTCCAGTTCATAAATAATGACAAAAAATAATCAAATAATGAATGGAGGCGCCTTCACAACTCAACTTAACTGATTGTAACAATCGGTTAGAAATTAGGTGCATTTATGACACTTAGATCACCCTAGGAATTGTTAGGATATTTAGACACTTAGGAGTTAGATAAGATCAACTTGCGTAATATATCCGTTAGGTAAAAATGTGTTTCTTTAGTATACATTAGTACGCATTTGTAAATATTCTAATCTGACGGTCACGATATATTCTATACATAGAGTGATCCGATGGTTCAACTTCTCGTAGATCATACCTGCCATTGATCTGTTGTTTAACACCTAATTGGTCGATGATCTCTATTTAAAGAGCATAGAGGGTCCTTGGCTAGTTGATTAATTATGAGAAGCTCATATGTAACTTTATTTCTTTTGCATTATAAATTGCTCCAAGTAGCTATTTGGCTGGGGCCATGGATTGTTTCCCTCTCGAGGGTTTTAACCACATGACAAACATCAGTGTGTTGATCTATGATCTATTTGTGTGAAGTGGTTGCTTAAGGTGTTTGGTCTGTTGGGAGTACCCTGTGTACCTGAACATGGTATCAGAGCGTTTATGAAGAGCCGCTTTCGGTTTTGATCAAGATCTGGAACTGGTGTTGCCGAAACTTTGAAAGCGTTTCTGGTTCTAGATTATCTATGCATTTGTGGCCCATAGAAGCTGTTCCATTGCGTCCAGAGTGCTGTTTCCATTGAGAAAAAGTTTTTGTTTCATCGAAAACTATTTTCGTTTGTTCTAGAAACACCCATTTCGACAAATATGAAGGTATAATGTTACAGTGATGGATTTGTTTTATTTTTTTTTAAATATCTCATATTTTATTACTTTTATTATTGGATCTTTACTGTTGTAGTCTCGGACTGTTTCCTTCCCTGGCTGCATATGCTCTTTGTCGTGCACCTTACGCGATCGTGGCGAATCAGAAACAGTAAGGGGAAGTTTTTTTTTTCTTGTCTTCTCGGCTATGTATGCTCTTTGTCGTGCACCTTGTGCGATTACGGAAAATAAAAAACAATGAAAAAGCTTGAAAACGTAGACTTTCCGGGTAAGCTAACCAAGATCTAACTCCATTATGTGGAAAAAGTTTTTTTGTTTTTGTTTTTTGTTTTTTTAGTGATTTGCAGAAAAAAGGCAAGCATGAAGAACGAGAGAGAAGAGTTTAAACAAAAAAAACCCTTTCTCTTTCCATTTGTTTACGTACCTTTTAAACTTAGCTCACTTGGTCCAAAGTTGCTTTATTCCTTAATAGGTCTTGAGTTGAAGTTTTATTAAGCTACTTTTTAGTGCATGCAATTTCAATTTTCAAGTTACTTTATTATAAAAGTGCATCTCACATAAATAAAATAAAATAAAAAGTGAGTCACTTAAGTCTTTTAATTTATTACTGCACTATTTAAAAGTAACATTATTGTAAAAGTGAACATCACTTATTCTACAAAAGTGATTCATTTAAAAACAACTTTATTGTAAAGTGATTGTCAAAGATTGATCTTGGGAAGAGGGGGGTTCTTTTTTTGTAGTGGGTCAAGTTAATATCTGCCACGTCACTATTGGGGACATCTTCAACATTTTCTTTGATTAAGCATAATTTCATCATCCAGAATCAGTTTTCAGTGCCGTGTTTTTGAAAACTGCATATTTTTTTGAGCTCTTTGCATCCAAATAGTTAGTTTCTATTATTTCAGCCATTATTTTATAGTATGGCCGCCCCTTGTGATATTATACTTACAAGTTCTAACTATTTCTCATGGAAATCTCGTATGGAGGATGTTCTGTGAAGTAGGGGACTTTTCAGGATAGAATCAGGAAAAGAAACAAAACCCACTGATGATGATAAGCAAATTAAATGAGAAAATAGATGTGATGAAGCTCGTGGATTGATTAGGATGTCAATATCTATTGATTTGCGATTCCACATATCTGGAATTGTTGAACCTGATATAGCTGTGGAAAAGTTGGAATCTGTGTTTGGTAAACACAATGAAATTCGAGGTCATCAACTTGAGAATGAGTTGATTTCCTTGAATCAAAATGATTTTTCATGCATTCAAGACTATTTATATAAGTATAAAACTCTTATACTCTTATGTGCAGAATGCAATATTAAGAAAGAAGACAAACAATGTATTTACCATATTCTTTCCAAACTTGGACCTGCATATTCTATTTTTGTATCTACATTCTACTCCAAGAAAGAATTCTTGACTGCAGCTAGCTATCAAGAGCCTAGTCTTGAATCCTTTTGTGATTCCTTAATTAAAGAGCAAGATAAGCTCATTCATCTTGGAATAATTAACAATGCAGATATATCTGGGAAAACCTTATTGTCCCAACAAAAAGAAAAGTCCAAGCCTCCGAAGAAACAAAATTTTCGCAATAATAAGCCAAACAACAAAGGTCCCAAACCCTCTCAGTCATCTCCTTCTTTAAAAAATGACAAAGGATCCAAGACAAAAGGAAAGAAGACTAAGCGTCATTGCAATTTTTGTAGGAAAGATAATCATGATGAATCTAAGTGTTTCAAGAAGATGGCATCCTTGGAAGCAACAATGAAGAAGCACCACATCAGCCTAGATTCATATTTAGAATCCAACTCTCATGCACATGCACTTTGTGCTTCTGGTTACTCTTATTCTGCATCTTCTTCTTCTACTTCAAATGAATGGCTCATTGATTCTAGAGTATATTATCATATGGCTAAGGATCAAGCCATCTTTTCTACTATGCATGAATGTAACACCAAACAAATATTTGTTGGTGATGATAGATCTCTAACTGTTGTAGGATCTGGAACAGTTCCAGCAGAAAATGGTCATTTCAGTGATGTACTATGTGTTTCAAAAATTTCCTACAATCTGTTATCAGTCTATCAAATTACTCATTCGGGTGAAGGTAAAACTATGACGTTTACACCTCACCAATTTGTAATCAAGGATTTTAAAAATCCTCAAAAGATTCTTGCTACTGGAACTATTGATGATATTACCAAGTTGTACAAATTTAACAACTTTGGGTCATCACCTTTTCCTTCAGTTTTTGTTGCTCATAGTGATAACTTGAACAAACTTTGGCATGAGCAATTTGGTCACTTAAATTATTGCTCACTGCAACAACTACGTAAAGACAATACGGTGACTGGCCTTCCGATGGTATCTTGCAAGGATGGTATTTGTTTCAGTTGTGTACTCAAAAAACATCATCGGGACAGTTTTGACAAACGTGCCTGTTGGCATGCCTTGGTTCCCTTGGAGCTTGTGCATAGTGACTTGTGTGGTCCTCTTCAATCTGCTTCCTTTTCTGGTTTCAAATATTTCTTAAATTTCATTGATGACTACCCCAGATGCACTTGGGTTTACTTCCTAAAACTTAAGAGCGAAGTATTTAACATGTTCTTGGCCTACAAGACCCTTGTTGAAAAACAATCTGGTCATCAAATTATTAAGTTAATATTTGACAATGGAGGAGAAAATGTTAACAACAAGTTCACTACTTTCTGCATTGAACAAGGAATCCAACAATAGCACACTGTTCCATATACACCACAACAAAATGGTGTAGCTGAATGGAAGAACCACACTTTAAAAGAAATGGCTAATTGTATGATCCAATCTAAGGGACTAAGTCTTCAATATTGGGCCAAGGCCATAAATTGTGCAAATTACATAGTTAATCGCACACCCACTAAAGTTTTACAAGCTATAACACTGGAAGAAGCATGGAGTAAAATTAAACTAGATGTAAGTTTGTTTCGTGTGTTTGGTTGTGAAGCATGGGCTCACATTCCGGATGAAAAACGGAAAGCATTGCATCCTAAAAGTGAAAAGTGCATATTTGTTGGATATTCAGAAGATGTAAAAGGTTATAGATTTCTTCAACCACATTCTCATGATATAATCATTAGAAGAGATGTTAAATTTGATGAAAATATCTTGTCCCGTGAGCCTAACTTGGTGGGCGTGCCATAATTGTCCTACGAGCCCGATTCGGTGATTATGCCTTTTTCTTCCTCTTCCAACTTCCTTGACAGGTTTCCAACTCCAGTTTATGATGATGACAGTGAGGATGAAAATCCACCTCCAATTTCTCATGTTCCTCAAATTGCACCAACACCAATACTTCCTCGATGGGTTCGTTCAACATGTGAAGCAGCTGGTGATCTTGCCGGTGATCCTAGAGATCAACGTCGAACACGTTCTTAGTTTCAGCGAGCCTCTTATCTTTTGGCTAAAGTTTTCGAGAATCATGATACATAAACTTTTGCAGAAGCTTCAGGAAATCCATATTGGAATGCAGCTATGGATGAAGAATATCATTCCTTAATGGCGAACGATACTTGGGATCTTGTTCCTCTTCCAAATGGAAGAAAACTTGTCAGATGTAAATGGGTCCACATAACTAAGTATGTGTCAGATGAAAGTGTTGAAAGACTTAAGTCAAGGTTAGTTTCCAAAGGTTTTTCCCAAGTTGAAGGGATTTACTACAATGAAGCCTTTGCTCCTGTCGCAAAAATGAATTCCATTCGCCTTGTTCTTTCCCTTGCAGCCTTACATAACTAGGAAGTCCATCAAATGGATGTCAAGTCTGCCTTTTTACATGGTTATTTATAGGAGGAAATTTACATGGAACAACCTCCTGGATATGTTTAGGATAACTCTGGCGTTGTCTGTCTCCTTAAGAAATCCTTATATGGCCTTAAGCAAGCTCCTAGAGCTTAGTATGCCAAAATGGATAGCTTTCTCCTTGACACTGCTTTTTCTAAATGCCATTCTGACCCCAATGTCTATACCAAGAAAGTAGGAAACCATCTCATCATACTTGTTCTTTATGTTTATGATCTTATCCTTACTGGTAGTGGCCCTAAACTTATAACCCATGTGAAATCTAGTCTTAAGAAAAATTTTGAAATGTCAGACTTAGAACATTTTCATTATTTTCTTGGTCTCCAAGTATTGCAAACCAAAGAAGGAATATTTCTTTCCCAGTCTAAGTATGCTTGTGACCTTCTTCGTCGCTTCCACATGGAAGATTGTAAACCAACCCGTTCTCCCTTCCAGTCTAGAGTCAAATTTTTTTCCACTTGTACTTCCACTAAAGTAGATGCCACCTTGTTTCGTCAGCTTGTTCCAGTCCTGACCTTTCCTTTGCCGTTGGTCGTGTTGCCCGTTATATGAAAACTCCTCATGCAAGTCACTGAAAAGCAGAAAAAAGAATACTTCGATATATTTGAGGTACAATTCAGTTTGGAATTAATTATAGTACAGGGGGGAACCTTTGTTGGTTGGTTTCACTGATTTAGATTGGACTGACGATCCTGATGATCGAAAGTCTACTGCAGGTTATATTTTCAGTCTGGGATCTGGACCTATCACTTGGGATTGTAAGAAACAACAAGCTCTTGCTCTTTCTTCAGCAGAAGCAGAATATCAAGCCGCATTTAATGTCAGTCAGGAAGCTTTATGGCTTTGACAGATCCTTTTAGAGTTTGGATTCGAGCAGCAGTAGACAACTCCACTTTGGTGCGACAACCA
>LPNX010584094.1:128495-174619 GCA_001517045.1 Pseudotsuga menziesii | reverse complement strand
CACTTAGGAGTTAGTTAAGATCAACTTGTGTAATATATCCATTAGGTAAAAGTGTGTTTCTTTAGTATGCATTTGTAAATATTCTAATCCGACGGTTACGATATGTTCTAGACATAGAGTGATCTGACAGTTCAACTTCTCTTAGATCATACCTACCATTGATCCATGGCTTAACACCCGATTGGTCTATGATCTCTATTTAAAGAGCATAGAGGGTCCTTGTCTATTTGATCGATTATGAGAAGCTCATATGTAACTTTCTTTCTTTTGCATAATAAATTGCTTCAAGTAGCTATTTGATTGGGGATGTGGACTGTTTCCCTCTCGAGGGTTTTAACCACGTTACAAAGATCAATGTGTTGATATATGACCTATTTGTGTGAAGCGGTTGCTCAAGGTGTTCGGTCTGTTCAGAGTACCCTGTGTACCCGAACAAAATGCTCCTTGTTTGAAGGAGGAAGCCTAGTTAGCCTCCCTGAATGAAGGAGAAGGCTTAGTTGGCCTCCTTCATTGAAGGAGGGCGTGGTTGTGCTCATGCTGATGTCATAGTGTGCTCATCTGATGCCAAGTAAGTCAATTAAACTTAGGATAGTGGGTAAATAGGACAATTGACCAAATAAGTGTGCATGTTGGGTAAATGACTCCAACAAGTTAAATTCAATAACGTTTCAATTGAATTGAATCAACTCAATAATTGATGATAATTATTCAACCACATACTGCCTCAACAAATTCCTCTTCAAGGGATATTTGCAAGTGTAAGAGCACCAGCTTCAGCTGCTAGATATCTGTATGTTTGGCCTATTTCTCAACAAATGACTCTATATTAATAGTGACAAAAGAAACTAAACCCGAAAGAGGCCAGAAATATCTCTCTGATACAACAAATAAAGAAATAGTCCCTTGTGATTTCATAGTTCATTAAAGAAATAGGCTCGTGCGATTCCATAGTTCATTGAAAATGACTTTGTCTTCTGGAATTCAATATATTCATATTCTTGAATGTGCCCCCCACTACCCACACATATATAAGCCAGACACAGGAGAAACCATTTAAGATTCATTATTTTCGTAATGTTTATCTCTCGTCTTTTTCATCATATTTATCTCTGATTTTTTTTACTTGAGTGTAGGTTAATCGTGTAGTAATCTTTTCTACTATTAGGATTTGGTGATCTATGTATAACTCTAGAGTCTGTATATAACTTTGATCAATTGATCGATTTTTTTGACATCTAGAGCAAACCCTTGAAAGAAAAATTATGGAATACACGATACCCTTGAAATTTTAGCTAAATTTAACTTTTTTTTTGCAAAATTAGCCTACTTCCATTTGTTCTTCCTTTCCTTGAATTAATTTTTTGACTTTTGTAATTAAATTTGAATACAATGAACTATAATATTTTCCCAAACTATTTATGACCATTCCAACAGTGTATGACCATTTAAAATTTTAATGTGCAGAGTTGTTACCTAACATACCAGGATATAACCGTACAAAATATTTTACACCCCCATAAAAAAGTGGCATACAAAATTTTGTACTGTGGTATGAAAAAATTTCCATGTGCCATAGACTCCTGACATAATATTAGCTGTATAAACAACAAAAATGTATGGTATAAAATGTAAGCAATAAATACCCAACAAAAACACATAGCATAGCATGTAACTGGTATCCAGACACAAGCTATAATCTAGTAGAGAGACAGATAGCAAATATTGCTAAAAGTGAAATTTTTAGGAACATATTGTTATTTAACAATGTTACACATGACGAGTTTAGGGGATACGCTTCTCGCATTATATAGGTGTGGGTTTTCCAAAGGAGTGTTTCTGCATGTGTCTTTTCAGGCAAATCAAGAGGATGAAAGAGGATGGAGTAGCGATGTTGGTCTTTATTCCTTGTTGCAATGTTGATTATTTCAAAAGTGTGATATATATTTTTGAATTTTAAAAATATAATATTAATAAATGATATATGATTTGCAATGTCATCGATAGCATATATATCTCATATTTTGGAGTTGGAGTTGAAGTATTCATGATTGCTTGACAATTGTACTCATATTTTGGAGTTGGAGTTAAAGTAGCTAATTAACAAGATTCATGATTGTTTAACAACTTTACTGTTGAGATGGTTTCAATCATCGTCACATTTTATTTTATGGTAATGAATTATTTAATGAGTTGTTTAAATTATTTTTTAATGAATGATTAGCAGTATCCCACTAGGCTATATAGTCATGCGATGACGGTTAAGCCATTTAGATCCGTGTAGTTTGAAGTCATGGAACGGTTATCGACTTTGCCAGCAACGATATACAAGTGTTAAACATATTAAACATACATTTCATGTGCTTCTTAGTCCCAACACGTAGTGCACTACATGTAGTATTGTGTGACCCATGGATAACGCCATCAAGTATAGATATAACTTCCAAAATATTATACAAACTTCTTTCAGCCATGTGTTTCTGTAATTTATGCTTGACATGGTGAAGGGATTGAATCTGACATGAGTTGATGTAAGTGCATTTAATATAAAACTTGTTTGATTGGAGCTTCAGTACGATTGTATGAGCTTCAATCCAGTTGCATGAGCTATTCCAAGACCTGTAGTGCGACAAAATATCACTAGAATTGTGTTACTAATTTGTTTTCCAGGTATAAATCATTAAATGAGTGCTTTCAATTGTTTGTTCATGGTTATGGATATGGTTTTTTTTTGTGTTCATTTGTGGTTTATTGGTTTCGATCTCTAGTCTAACATGAAAATAAAATCTGCTAAGTGGACAAGTGATCTGCCTTCAGTCGTCTTGGGTGACCCATTTCGAGACTAGCTGCACATTTTTAAAGAGAAATACATGTGTGGAGAGCTATATATTATCTCTTTATTTCAGCAGAGATCCTTCCTTCAGTTGCCTTGGAAAATCGATTGACCCACGGCATGTTTCTAAGGAGAAACTGTGCAGAAAGTTGTCTTTATTTCAGTAGAGACCATGAGAGGGAATAGCAATTTCGTTCCATAATCACCATCTTATTTCACATCCATTTTGTTAAGTTGCTACAACTTTCAGTTCATGAGGGATACTGTTAGCAAAAATCGAGCCGACAAACTTGAGTTACCATTCAGTTATACAATTTTCACACCAACCTCTTTTTCTATTTCTACTTGTCAGGTGAAACTTGTCTAACTCCGACTAGAGAAGTCTTCCAATATGGTCAGGCTTTTCGACTCGACTCTTTTACCTCAACAAGTTCTTACTTTTCGTTTTTACCGTCAGGATTTACTTTGATAATTTGTTAGTTTCACAACTTCAACAAGTTTACTTTGACAACTTGTCGGTTTAAGTCGATAGTTTTTCTTCAACTCACTTATTCGACTGGTTTGTTTTTAGTTGAAAATTACAAAGGATATTTCTTAGTATAAAAGACTTAAAAAATTACAATTTTTTTCACCCACTAGTAGTATGAAGTAAAAAACGACGCAATCAACAATTTGATAGAATTATAAAATCATATAACCAACAATTTAGGAAGAACTGTGTCGAATATTCTACCGTAAAACTTGGAACTTTTATTGGGTGAGAAATTTATGGATTCTTTGATCTTTCACTCAAATCGTAAATGTAAACAACATTGACTCAATTAACTCTTGAGAGAATGTGTGGCTAAATAAACATACATTCAACCATAAACTATTTAATATATATAACTTGTCAGGACATAACAAAGAACTATATTGTCCTAAATGCAAACTTGAAATTTACAGATATGTTTAACCTTTTACAGAGCTTCGTCTCTCGACATATTTAAACACACAAAATATTGAGCTTCGACACAATCCTCTTCACTCTCTGCTCAGAGTTCTCTTAGAATTATCTCTACTGTGTCTTTGTGTCTAACTTAATTTACAATCTTCTTCTTCTATTTATAAGCAAACTGAAATTGATTCTCCATCAATCTACTGACTTACCAATAAAGACTATAATAACTATCTACCTAACAACTTAGTTTTAGAAATTTAATTCGACTGGTTTACATTGCCGAATCATGGACTCTTCACTCTTGTCAGATTGTTTGACAGAGACAGAACTGATACAGACTCTGGCAGAGTAGATTGAGATATGATACAAATCAGCAAGTAATTAATGTTTTTAACACTCGCCCTTAATTATGAGTAGATGGAGATTTTCTTTAAAACAAAAATTTACAAAATGTTTCAGAGCTTAAACATTCTCTGTGCATGAAAGGGTTCACTGTGAAGAACTTGTCATTCCAAGATAACTACGTAGATACTGAAATGTATCCGTTGACAATGGTTTTGTAAATATGTCTACACATTGATCTTCAAACTTGCAAAATTCTAAACAAATTTATTTGTTGTTCACCAACTCTCTTATGAAATGAAACCTCATGCAATGTGCTTTGTTCTCTTTGTTCGGGTACACAGGGTACTCCCAAAAGACCGAACACCTAGAGCAACCACTTCACACAAACAGATCACAGATCAATACACCGATGTTTGTCACGTGGTTAAACCCTTGAGAGGGAAATAGTCCACGGCCCCAGCCAAATAGCTACTTGGAGAAATTTATTATTCAAAAGAAAAAAAATTACAAATGAGCTTCTCATAATAGATCAACTAGCCAAGGGCCCTCCATGCTCTTTAAATAGAGATCATGGACCAATCAGGTGTTAAGCCATGGATCAATGGTAGGTATGATCTAAGAGAAGTTGAACCGTCGGATTACTTTATGTCTAGAACATATCATGACCATTGGATTGGAATATTTAAAAATGCATACTAAAGAAACACACTTTACCTAATGGATATATTACACAAGTTGATCTTAACTAACTCCTAAGTGTCTAAATATCCTAACATCCCCCCTTAAGAACAACTTGGGATAGGATTGAAGGATTTACAAAAGTGACACTATTAGGAGAAGGAAGGAGGCATTAGAGCCTATCCCCCCTTAATGACACATTCCTGAAATCCTAACATAGATCGAAGTTTAGAAAACTTCGCTTCTGTAAGAGACTTGGTGAAGGTGTCTGGAACTTGATCATCTGTAGGGCAATAGAGCATTTTAAGAACACGATCATGAACAATATTTCTGATGAAGTGCATGTGTAGCTCAATGTGTTTGCTGCATTTATGTAGAACTGGATCTTTGGCAAGCTTGATGGCACTTTGATTTTCACACCAAAGTGGAGTAGGATGCTGCTACTCGAATCCAAACTTTGAAAGGATTTGTTGAAGCCATAAAGCTTCTTGACTGGCATTAACTACGACTCAATATTCTGCTTCTATTGAAGAAAGAGAAAGATCTTGTTTTTTCTTACAAGCCCAAGTGACAGGTCCAGATCCTAGACTGAAAACATAACCTGCAATAGAATTTCGATCATCAGGATCACCAGCCGAATCTGAATCAGTGAAACCAACCAACAAAGGTGTCCGCCCTGTATTGTAATGAATCCCAAACTGAATTGTACCTCAAATATATTGAAGTATTCTTTTTGCTGCTTTCCAGTGACTTTCATGAGGTGTTTGCATATAACGGGAAACACGACCAATGACAAAGGAAAGGTCAGGACGGGAATGAGTCAAGTGTAAGAGACTACCAACAAGCTGACGATACAAGGTGGCATCTACTTTAGGGGAAGTACCAGTGGCAGGAAGTTTGACTCCATACTGGAAGGGAGAAGGGGATGGTTTACAATCTTCCATGTGAAAGCGACGAAGAAGGTCACAAGCATACTTAGGCTAGGAAAGAAAGATTCCTTCTTTAGTTTGCAAGACTTGGAGACCAAGAAAATAATGCAAATGTCCTCAGTCTAACATTTCAAAATTTTGCTTAAGACTTGATATCACATGGGTTAAAATCTTAGGGTCACTACTAGTAAGGATAAGATCATCAACATAAAGAACAATTATGATGATATGGTTTCCTACTTTCTTGGTATAGACATTGGGGTCAGGATGGCATCTAGAAAAACCAGTGTCAAGGAGAAAGCTATCCATTTTAGCATACCAAGCTCTAGGAGCTTGCTTAAGGCCATATAATGATTTCTTAAGGAGACAGACAAGGATACAGTTATCCTGAATATATCCAGGAGGTTGTTCCATGTAAAATTCTTCCTATAAATCACCATGTAAAAAGGAAGACTTGACATCCATTTGATGGACTTCCCAGTTATGTAAGGCTGCATGGGAAAGAACAATGCGGATGGAGTTCATTTTGGCGACAGGAGCAAATATTTCATTGTAGTCAATCCCTTCAACTTGAGAAAAAACTTTGGAAACTAACCTTGCCTTAAGTCTTTCAACACTTCCATCTGATGCATACTTAGTTCTGTAGACCCATTTACATCTGAAAATCTTTTTGCCTTTTGGAAGAGGAACAAGATCCCAAGTATCGTTCGCCATTAAGGAACAATATTCTTCATTCATAGCTTCATCCCAATCTGGATTTCTTGAAGCTTTTGCAAACATTTATGGATCATGATTCTCAGAAACTTGAGCCAAAAGAGAAGAGGCTTGCTGAAACTGAGAACGTGTTCGACGTTGATCTCTAGGATCACCGATAAGATCACCAGCTGCTTCACATGTTGAACGGACCCATCGAGGAAGCATTGGTGCTGTGCAACTGGAGGAATGTGAGCAGGCGGAGGTGGATTTTCATCCTTACTGTCATCATCATAAACTAGAGTTGGAAACCTGTCAAGGAAGTTGGAAGACGAAGAAGGCCCAATCGCCGAATAAGGCTTGTAGGCCAAAGATGGCACACCCACCAAGTTAGGCTCGTAGGATAAGAGATTTTCATCAAATTTAACATCTCTTCTATTGATTATATCATGAGAATGTGGCTGAAGAAGTATATAACCTTTTACATCTTTTGAATATCCAACAAATATGCACTTTTCACTTTTAGGCTGCAATGCTTTCCATTTTTCATCTGCAATGTGAGCCCATGCTTCACAACCAATTATAAGTATATAACCTTTTACATCTTCTGAATATCCAACAAATATGCACTTTTCACTTTTAGGCTGCAATGCTTTCCATTTTTCATCCGCAATGTGAGCCCATGCTTCACTTTTCACTTACATCTGATTTAATTTTACTCCATGCTTCTTCTAGTGTTATACCTTATAAAAATTTAGTGGGTATGCGATTAACTAAGTAATTTTCACAATTTATGGCCTCAGCCCAATATTGAAGACTTAGTCCCGTAGATTGGAACATACAATTTGCCATTTCTTTTAAAGTGCGGTTCTTCCATTCAGCTACACCATTTTGTTGTGATGTATATGGAACAGTGTGTTGTTGTTGGATTCCTTGTTCAATGCAGAAAGTAGTGAACTTTTTGTTAACATATTCTCCTCCATTGTCAGATCTTAACTCTATAATTTGATGACCATATTGGTTTTCAACAAGGGCCTTGTAGGCCAAGAAAATGTTAAATACTTCGCTCTTAAGTTTTAGGAAGTAAACCCAAGTGCGTATGGAGTAGTCATTAATGAAAGTTAAGAAATATTTGATACCAGAAAAGGAAGCAGATGGAAGAGGACCACACAAGTCACTATACATAAGATCCAAGGGAACTGAGGCATGCCAAGAGGCACGCTTGTCAAAACTGTCCCAATGATGTTTTCCGAGTACACAACTGAAACAAAAATCATCCTTGCAAGATACCATTGGAAGACCAGTCACCATATTGTCTTTACATAGTAGTTGCAAAGAGCAATAATTTAAGTGACAAAATCGCTCATGTCAAAGTTTGCTCAAGTTATCACTATAAGCAACAAAAACTGAAGGAAAAGGTGATGACCCAAATTTGTTAAATTTGTACAACCTGGTAATATCATCAACAATTACGGTAGCTAGGATATGTTAAGGATATTTAAAATCCTTAATTGCAACTTGGTGAGTTGTAAACGTTACAATTTTACCTTCACCAGAATGAGTGATTTGATAGACTGAAAATAAATTGCTGGAAATTCGTGGAATACATAGTACATCACTAAAATGACCATTTTCTACTGGAACTGTTCCAAATCCTACAACACTTAGAGAACTATCATCACCAACAAATATTTGTTTGGTGTTACATTCATGCATAGTATAAAATATGGCTTGATCCTTAGCCATATGATAAGATACTCCAGAGTCAATGAGCCATTCATTTTTAGTATAAGATGAAGAGGTAGTATAAGAGTAAGCAGAAGCACAAAGTGCATGTCTATGAGAGGTAGATTATGAAGACGAATCTAGGATGATATGGTGCTTCTTCATTGCTTATTTCAAGGCTACCATCTTCTTAAAACACTTAGATTCATCATGATTATCTTTCCCACAAAAATTTCAATGACGCTCAATCTTCTTACCTTTTGGCTTGAATCCTTTGTCATTTTTTAAAGAAGGAGCATACTGAGAGGGTTTAGGATGCTTTTTTGGCTTATTATTGCAAAAATTTTGTTTCTTGGGAGGCTTGGAATTTTCTTTCTGTTGGGACAATAAGGATTTCCCAGATGTGTCTGCATTGTTAATTATTCCAAGATGAATGAGCTTATCTTTCTCTCTAATTAAGGAATCAGAAAAGGATTCAAGAGTAGGCTCTTGATAGCTAGTTGCATTCAAGGATTCTTTGATGGAGTAAAATATAGAAACAAAAACATAATATGTAGGTCCAAGTTTGGAAAGAATATGATAAATACATTGTTTGTCTTATTTCTTAATCTTGCATTCTTCACATAGGAGTCTAAGGGTTTTATACTTAGATAAATAATCCCGAATGCATGAAAAATCACTTGGATTCAAAGAAATCAACTCATTATTAAGTTGATGACCTCAAATTTCATTGTGTTTACCAAGCACAGATTCCAACTTTCCCAAGCTTTATCAGGTTCATCAATTCCAGATATGTGGAATCACAAATCAGTAGAGATTGACATCCCAATCAATCCATGAGCTTCATCACATTTATTTTCTCATTTTATTTTCTTATCATCATCAGTAGATTATGTTTTTTTCCCTGAGGTAATTCTAAAAAGTGCCATACTTCGTAAAACATCTTCCATACGAGATTTCCATGAGAAATAGTTAGAACTAGTAAGTAGAATACCAAAAGGGGAGGCCATAATATAAAATAATGGCTGAAAGAACAAAAACTAACTATTTGGATGCAAAGAGCTTGAAAAATTAGGCTGTTTAAAAAAAACGGCACTGAAAACTGATTTTGGATGATGAAGTTATGCTTGATCAAAGAAAATGTTGAAGATGTCCCCAATAGTGACGTGACAGATATTAACTTGACCAAATAAAAAAAAGAACCCTCTTGTTCGCAAGATGAACCTTTGACAATCACTTATAAGAAAGTTTCTTTTAAGTGAATCACTTTTGTAAAATAAGTGATGTTCACTTTTACAATAATGTTACTTTAAATAGTGCGACAATAAATTAAAAGACTTAACTGACTCACTTTTTATTTTATTTTATTTAAGTGAGATGCACTTTTTACAATAAAGTGTCTTGAAAATAGAAATTGCATGCACTAAAAAGTAACTTAATAAGACTTGAACTCAAGACCTATTACGGAATAAAGCAACTTGAACCAAGTGAACTAAGTTTAAAAAGTACATAAAAGAATGGAAAGAGGAAGGGTTTTTTTTTCCTGCAAATCACAAAAAAAACGAAAAACAAAAACAAAAAAAACTTTTCCACACAATGGGGTTAGATCTTGGTTAGATTTCCCGTAAAGTCTATGTTTTTAGGTTTTCTCATTGTTTCTGATTCGTCCTGATCGCACAAGGTGAACAACAAAGAGCGTACGTAGCCGAGAAGACAAAAAAAAAATTTCCCTTTCTATTTCTGATTTGCTGTGATCGCGCAAGGTGCATGGCAAAGAGTATATGCAGCTAGGAAAGACAACAGTATGATACTAAAACAATAAATATTTAATAATAAAATTGATAAAATATGAGAGATTTAAAAAAAATAAAACAAATTCGTCACTGTAACATTATACCTTCAGATTTGCCGAAATGAGTGTTTCTGGATCAAATGGAAACAGTTTTCGATGAAATGAAAAATATTTCCCAATATAAATGGTGCTCTGGATGCAATGAAATAGATCCCATAGGACACAAATGCACAGAAAATCTAGAACCAAAAACCCTTTCAAAGTTTCAACAACACCGATTCCAGATCTTTATCAAAACCGGAAGCGACTCTTCATAAACGCTCTAATACCATGTAAGGTTTTCCATTACACCAAAACCTACAGATTGTGGTGAACATTTGAAACCCAACACAAGGCTCTATCACTAGGAGTGGTGGTTAGTCCACTTGTTTTATATTCCCATAGGTGCGGCGGTTATACCATGTGGAGGTTGTACCGATACTCCAACACCCCGCCTCCGGCGTAGCTCGAGGGAATTGAACCTGAGACCTATTCTCTGATACCATGTTCGGGTACACAAGGTACTCCCAAAATACCGAACACCTAAAGAAACCAGTTCACACAAACAGAACATAGATCAATACACCGATTTTTGTCACATGGTTAAAACCCTTGAGAGGGAAACAGTCCACGACCCCAGCCAAATACCTACTTGGAGCAATTTATTATGCAAAAGAAATAAAGTTACAAATGAGCTTCTCATAATCGATCAACTAGCCAAGGACCCTCCATGCTCTTTAAATAGAGATCATGGACCAATCGGGTGTTAAGCCACGGATCAATGGTAGGTATGATCTAAGAGAAGTTGAACCATCAGATCACTTTTTGTCTAGAACATATCATGACCATCAGATTGGAATATTTACAAATGCATACTAAAAAAACACACTTTACCTAATGAATATATTACACAAGTTGATCTTAACTAACTCATAAGTGTCTAAATATCCTAACACCCCCCCTTAAGAACAACTTGGGATACGATTGAAGGATTTACAAAAGTGACACTATTAGGAGAAAGAAGGAGGTATTAGCTAACACTCTTGTGGAACACATGATTCTTGGATAATGCAATGGCTAAATTATTGTCACAGAAAATTGTTGTTGGTTCTTACTGGTTTTGTGACAAGTCTTTTAACACTCTTTACATCTATACAACTTGACATGCAATGCTTGTATCTGTAACATACTCTGATTCTATTGAATATAGAGTTACTATAGGCTATTTCTTTGAATCCCATGAAACAACAACAGTACCAAAATGAAATGAGTACCCAGATGCACTCTTCCTGTTATCTATGCTACCTCCATTGTCACTATCAATGTAACCAATGAGTTTAAATTTTTTTGAGGTTGAATACATAATTCCAAGGTCTTTTGTGCCACTTACATACCTCAGAATTATTTTATCTGCTTTCCAATGAGAGTCATTTGGTGACTCCATGAATCTTAAGATCATACTTACTCCATACATGATGTATGGTCTTTTCATTGTTAAATACATAAGGTTTCCTAACAACCTTTTAAACAACCTATAATCTACAATTGATCCATCATCATGCTTGCTCAATTTTAAACATGTTATTACTGGCATCGGGGTTGTTTTTCAATTAGACATATTCAATATTTCTAAATCTACACTTGCATATTTAGATGTGATGTGAAAATACCACTTTCAAAATGTTGGACTTCAATGCCTAGGAAAAATTTCATAAGCCCCAAATCATTCATTTCAAACTCACTTTCCATGACTGCTTTAAATTCTTCTATGCCAAATTCACTAGTAAATATTGAATCATCTACATACAGTCAGACAATTAACATCCTACCTTTCTCATCAACTTTGGTGTACAAATTCAGTTCGCTTCCACTTCTGTGAAATCCATTTTCAGTGAGATAGGAATCAATCCGACTGTACCAATCTCTAGGAGCTTGCTTCAAACCATAGAGTGCCTTTTTCAGCCTATACCCTTTATTCTCTTGGACTAGAAATTCATAGCCTTGTGGATGTTCCACATATACTTCCTCTTCTAAATAACCATTCAAAAATGTTGACTTAACATCCATTTGATGAATAGGCCATTTGTTTTGTGCGGCAATGGAAACACTGTTCTGACTGTATCCATGCATGCGACAGGTGCAAAAGTTTCATTAAAATCTATGTCAGGATGTTGTGTGAACCCTCTTTCTACCATTCTTGCTTTTTTCTTTTGCACATTCCCATCAAAATCTTGCTCGGTCTTGTAAATCCATTTGACATTGATTACATCTTTATCTTTTGGTACATCTACCAACTCCCATGTTTGATTCTTCTCCGTGCATTCTATTTCTTCATCCATGGCTTGTACCCATACTTCTTCATTGAAAACTTCTTGAAATGTTACTGGATCATATATAGGATAAACTAATGCAAAGAGAGAGAATGAATTGTACTAGCTTCATATATTTCACGCAGACTTCTTATCTTCACTGGTTCTATCGATGTCGACCTCGATGAAATACTTAATGGAGTCTATTTTCCTCTTGGTGTACTTGTCGGTGTAGCTTGAGCTGCAATTTGTGTCGATGTTCCTTGTGCTAAACCATGTCGTGGTGTCATGGGAGTCGGCAGTGCTGCAACCAATTGACTTACATGTGGTGTTTCAACCACTTCCTCCGCCATATCATCATGGTCGACATTCGACACAATTTTGACATTGTCGACAGTTCCGTCCCATGATTCATTCTCAACAATTTGAAGATATTGACTGATAATTACTTTCCTTGCAACATGATCATACAACTTGTATGTTTTGTGTCTTCAGAGTAGCCAACAAAAATACATTTATGTGCCTTGTTGTCTAGCTTCTTTCTAAGCTCATCTAGAACATGAGTATATACAACAAAACCAAAAAATTTTAAATGAGAAACACTATGATTCATCCTATTCCATGCTTCTTAAGGAACTTTGTTCTTCAAACTTTTTCTTGGACATCGGTTCATAATGTATACATCAGTTATGACTGATTCAACACAAAATTCATTTGACAAATGCTTGGTTTCCATCATGCTGCAAGCCATCTCCATAATGGTTCTATTCTTTCTTTCGACAACATCGTTCTGCTAAGGTGTATACCAAGTAGTGAATTGCTTTTGTATGCCATGGGTCTTGTGAAAATTCATAAATTCATTCGAAACATATTCACCGCCTCTGTCGGTCCTTAAGATTTTGATGCGGTGTCCACTCTAGTTCTCCACGAGTGCCTTGAACTGCTGAAAATAACTAAACTCATCAGATTTATGTTTTTGAAAATATACTCATGTTTTTCTTGAGTAGTCATAAATAAAAGTATGAAAATAATTGCAGCCACCAATGGATGATGTCTGCATTGGACCACAAATATCAGAGTGCACAATTTCAAGTGGTGTGTGTGCTCTATATTACTTTCCGATTGGAAAAGTATCTCTATGTTGCTTGCCAAAAATGCAGCCTTAACAAAATATTTCTAGTATGTCGATCAATGGAAATCCTTTCACCATATTCTTTGTGTGAAGTAGCTTCATCCCACCAAAATTCACATGTCCAAATCTGAAATGCCACAACCAGGATTCATCTTGGACTTCTGTCTGAAATGAAGCCTGAAAATCAGCACTGCCATTTTCTTTCTTGTCAAAATGCTTGACTGCTTCTTTACTTTATGCCTTGAATGAAACCCATGTATTTGTCTTTCCTTTCATGTCTGGAATTATTCTCAATGGAAACAAGCGATTGCTTGTCATTGGCACTTTGGCTATCAATTGGTTGCTTGGACACTTGTCTTTAATCACACAGTGATCATCTTCTATGTATACTATGTATCCTTTCTGTATCAGTTGCCCAATGCTCAACAAATTATGTTTCATACCTTCAACATGATAAACATCATGAATATACTTACTCTCCCCTTGTTTGGTTAGAATAACAACAGTACCTTTTCCCAAAACAATGACTTGGACATTATTTCCAAGTGTAACATCAGTTTGAACTGAATTGTCTAGACTGGAAAACAAATTTAAATTACCAGTCATATGATTGTTGCAACCTGAATCTAAGTGCCATATGTCATGTGGACTTTCTTGGACAACATTGCATTCAAGTGGAGATGCATATGCCTTTAGCATTGCATTCAAGTGGATATGCATATGCCTTTAACATCGCACTTGTCAGAGTGCTGGTGTTGGTCGACTAATTTAAACTTTTCCTTCCTTGGTCATATTGTTTCTTCCTGCATTCATATGCATAATGACCTAATTTATTACAATAATGACATTGAATTTTTTATTTATCAAACCTTTGACTACTTGGCTGACTTGGATTCTAATTCTCTCCTCTACCAATGACATTTGCAGGACTTCCGTCGAGTCCTCCTCTGGAAGAACTTCTTCCTCTACCTCTAGATTTGTTTCTCCCCTTGCCTCTACCATGGCTTATGGATGACTATGCTCTGAATGCACCTTCGAATGATGTATTTGTTCTATTGATTCTATGTTCATTATTGATGACTGAATCTTGCAACTAATCAATGGTAAAAAATGACATGTATGTGTGTTCTTCCAAGGTCACAATCAAGGATTCAAATATTGGGGGAAGACTTCTGAGAATTTTTTCAACCACCCTTTGGTATGTTATGGTTTCTCCATGAGATTTAAGTTGATTTATCAAACCAACAAATATAGTGTAGAATGAGTCTACTTGATCTAGGTCGTGCTTAGGTGCATACTGGGGACAACAATCGACTGAATGAGTCGAGCTCTATTATGGCAGAAGCATATAAAAATGAACAACAAAGCAGGAAACAAACTAGGTCGACAAGAAATATACACAGACAATATGCAAGAATTTGAACCAATTTATTACTTCTGCTCCATGAAATATGGAGGAATCAGATGATGATCAGAAATATGCTATATTACATTATTGTACGAGGTTATATAGGATGCTGAGACACTTGGGTGACTACTCGTTACATTTAGTTACAAGAAGTTATAATGGTTTAGAATTTCAATCATTACAAAGCATGTTGATATGCTTTATGGTGAGGAAGACATATCAAGGTGGACCCGTCGAGGTGAACCTGTTGAATGAACATGTCGAGGTCAACCTATCGGCTGAAAATGTTGAGGCGAGCCTATCGAAGGAGAACCTGTCAAGGAGAACCCATCAGCTATTGGTTGGATCATTCCTCCTTCCTTAAGAAACAATGGTGTCCATTATGGATTCGTTTAGGTTAAGAAACTTGTCGGTGACTTCATTAAAAGAGTACCATTTTCCTTGCACTGGGAGTTGTCCAGCTTTAGCCACTTGAAACAAGGGAATAGAGTTCATCCTTGTAAGGCGTATGCGTCGTCCCACAATGGTGTCACAAAGAAGAGGTTCTTGAGCATTTGGATGGATGTATTCGGGTTCTGTTGTCTGTAAGTTTTTTTGTTCCAATAGTGGTGCATGGTATGGTTAAAGTAGATCTACATTGAAAACTAGATGTAGGACAAGGCATGCAGGAATGTCAAGCTAAAAAGAGTTTTCTCCAATTTGTTTAAGTATACTGTATGGACCATAACACAGATGTTTCAAATTTTCGTATGGACCAATGAAGCGCTCCTGCTTTAGATGTAACCAAACCTGATCCCCAATTTAGAATGAATTAGGAATACGATGCTTGCCGTGTCAGGCCTTAGATTTTGCATTTACTCGTTGAAACATTTCCTCTGCTTGCTTCTGGAGGTTGTATATTTGATCTATGAACTTCAATGCTTTCTCCACTTCTCATCCTTCAAATTCGGCATCGTTCGACTGTGTCAAGGAACTAATTAAGTTGATAGGCACCGAGGGTTGAAATTCGTAACAGATCTCAAATGGAATCTTTCCTGTAGAGCCGTGTTGAGCACGATTGTAGCTATGTTGTATGTATGGAAGGCTGTCATCCCATGTTTGATGATGCTTGTGGTTTTACATGCAAATCAATTGTACGACTAAGTGATTTACAACTTTTGTCTGTCCATCTATCTGTGGATGGAAGGCTGTCGACAAAGAAAGTTTCGTGTTGAGCTATTTCGAGAGAGTTTTCCAGAAGGTGCTGACAAATATAGCATCTCTGTTGAAAATAATGGTCATCGGGAGGCCATAATGTTTCCACACATGTTCAAAGAATATCTAAGCAGTATTTTGTGCTGTCGTAGTCTTCTTGCATGGTATGATTATAGCCATCTTTGAAAATATGTCAACTACTACTAGTATCACGCCATGTTGATGTTTGGAAGTAGGATATCTTGTCAAGTATTCCATATAAATAGATTCCCATGGTTGAATTGGAACTGTAAGGGGTGTATATAGTCCTTGTCATCTATTCAGTGGTTTAGCAATGACACAAACCATGCAAGATTGAATGTACTTGTTGATGTCATATTTAAGTGAAGGCCAGTAGAAATACTTTTGGAGGATAACAAGTGTTTTTATGACTCCAAAATGTCCTACATTATTGTAGTAGTGTGCATCCTAAATGAGCTTCTATCAATGCTCATTGGTTGATACAAAAAGCTACCAAAGCTTGTACAGAAAGGTTTTAGGAAGTAGTCGGCAATTGACAACTTGTCGATCTGAAGCTATCAATAGATTGCATAAAAATCACTGTCTACCGAATACAATTGCGGCCAATTAGCAGTGTCATAAAACTACCTGCTCATCACTGTAGATAGTAGAGTAATGTGTGATCTACTGAGGCAATCAGCTGCAGCATTGGATTTTCATTTCTGATACTTAATTACCAATTGAAATTGTTGCAACTAATTAATCCACTTGAGTTGTCGGGTTGTCTATAATTTTGACTCATTCGAAGTGAAATGCAAAGGGTTATGGTCAGTGAGGATGACCATTTACCTACCAAGAATGTAGTGTCTCCATTTCTTGATATCTTTCACAATGGTGTATAGTTCTTTTTAATAAGTCGAGTACCTTCTGACTATGTCACTGAAAGTCTCAAAATGAAATGCAACTAGGTGACCTGTCTGAGTGATCATTGCGCCAAGGGCATAGTCTGATGCATCTGTCTCAATCTCAAAGGGCTGATGTAGATCAGGTAGCATAAGTACTAATGCAGTAAAAATCTTGTTTTTGATTTGTTCAAAAGATTTTTGTTGTGTCGGTGTCCATTTGAATACAGTTTTCCCATTTCCTTTCGTCAACTGATTCAAAGGCCATGTGATGTGACTGAAGCCAAGTATGAATCGTCGATAGAAATTTAGAAAACCAAGAAAACTTCTTAGTTCATGAATGTTTTGAGGAATGGGCCAATATTTGAGCATATGTACTTCTTCTGGGTCGACATGAATTCCTATAGAGTCAATTACATACCCCAAATATTTGATGTTGATCATCACAAATGAGCATTTGTCCATGTTCAGATATAGCCGATGTTTCTCGAGAGTGTCGAAAACTTGTTGAAGATGGTGGACATGTTCTTCCCATGATCGACTAAAAATCAAGATATCGTCGAGATAGACAATGACACATTTACCGATGAAAGGTCATATAAGGTCATCCATATATATCATGAAGGATGCAGGTGCATTGGTTAAGCCGAAAGGCATGACTAACCATTCAAACAATCCTTCCTTGGTTTTGAAATATGTTTTCCATACATCACTAGACTCGATTGGAATTTGGTGGTATCTCGACTTGAGGTCAAGTTTCATAAATAACTTAGCACCTTTTAGATTGTCGATGAGTTCATCAATCTATGGAAGAGGGTATCTGTTCTTCACTGAAATTTTTTTGAGAGCTCGATCGTCGATGCGCATGCGTCAATCCCCATCTTTCTTTGGAACTAAGATAACTGGAATTCCACAAGGAGAGGGACTAGGGTAGATATGACCCTTGTCGATCAAATCCTAGATTTTTCTGTGTGTCTCTTCATTTTTTAGAATGTATCTTCTGTAAACATATGCGTTAGGTAATGAAGAAGTAGGAACAAGTTCAATGGATTGTTTTACCTGATAGTGCAGAGTTACTTTATTTGGTGCTTGAAATATGTTTTGGTATTCTTCAAGAATGTTGTTGATCAGTTTTTGTTGTCAGGAGCTGTGTTGGTCGATGAGTCGACTCATTTCTGTAGTCTTCCTGGAATGTTGAGGATTTATCATGATTAATGCAAACATTTTAGCATGATTGATAAGCTTCTTCATTTGCTTGGCATATATCATAGCAACCATTGATGTGGGTTGTCGCTCTAGTATGCCATACCATTGGTTTCATATTTGGACAATCACCTTCTGAGGTCGTGATTGATATGTACCATGTCATTCCCATGGGTATGGTTTACCGAACAGGGATTCGACTACGGAAAGCGGTGCCACATCACATAGTACTTCAAAAGGATTAATGAAGTAGGAAAGTCAGCATTGTCATGTGATTCTTAGTTCCTTCCTATCCTTCATCCAACCGATATTGTAAGGTTGGGGATGTGGAGTGGTGACAAGACCTAATTTCTTCACAAGATCTCCAGAAACAAAGTTCTTCTGGCTACCATTATCCACAATCAGATGTAATGGATTGTTCTGAACCCATATCCGTGTATGGAATAGGCACTCTCATTCCTCCTCATCGATGATGGTTAAGGCTATCAGAGTGGTCGAGGTCGAAGTCAGGAGGGTTTATGCATCTGGGTCAAATTCTACCAAGGTTTTGTTAGACAAGTTGGATGTCGACAATTTTTCCAAAAAAATGTATTTTGAGCTTTGCATTCTGACGTATCATACCATGATGAACTATGATGATCACACCGTTTTTTGGTAGGCATCTATTTGTTGCGATCCTTCTTGTCTTTCTGAAATTTCTTCTTTTGATGTTTAGGCTTTAGTAGAGTCTGCTGAGAAATATTCTTGAACTGTCGGAGGCAACTGGCAAATTCTTGTTGGATGTTCGAACTGTTACCTTGTTCGTGAAACACACTTTTCCTTTCTGTTCAGCTTTAAGCTTGATGGCGTAATGAAATGCATCCACAAGCATACTAACAGTCAGAAGCTCCATTTCTTGTTGAATATACAGGGATAAACTGCTGACACACTTCATGACAAGCAATTTCTCTTCTTCTTAGATGCTAGGTCTAGCCATGAGTCAATAGAACTCGTCGGTGTAACTTTGTATGGACTGGTCTTTCCACTACCTTAGCTGATGCCACTTCTTATACTGTTGTTAAGATACTTGGGTAGATAGAACTCCTTTTGAACATATTCGACAAATTTTACCCATGTGTCGATGGTGTCTTCTTCTTTTCCCATCTTTGTCGATATATTCTCCCACCAGTAGTGAACGGAGGTTGACATCTTCAAGGATGAAATGGTGATATTTTCCTCTTTAGAGAGTTGATTTCATGTTGATTTACCACATAGTAAGATTCCAATTGTTGTACGCAATTGTTGACAGATTCTGCATCAATCTTTCCTTCAAGGTTCGGTATGTCTAGATTCATTTTCACTTTGAAAGGGATAATTTTATTAGAGTGAGATCGCATTGAAGATTACCCTGAGTTTGTAGTGACTCTCATGATAATCTCACTGAAATGTGCGAACACTTTGGTTCGCTGGCAAGGAAGTACTTTTTCTATGAGTTTCTCTGTCTCGTTAGTTCCATGTCTATTGTCTACTTCTTTGGTCATCTTTTCTGAAGTTAAAGGAAGTGTTTACTTGTGTTGCTAGGCTTGTGAGCATGTTTGAACATGCATAAGTTAAATAACTTCTATGGAAGTTCTTATGTAAGTTAAGACTTTGAACAAGATCTTGCTATGATATCAATGATCCAGGTTGTGCCGAGGTGCACACTGGGGACAACATTTGAATGAATGAGTCGAGTTCTATTATGGTGGAAGCATATAAAAAGGAACAACAAAGCAGGAAACACACCAGGTCAACAAGAAATATACACACAGACAATATGCAAGAATTCTAACCAATTTATTATTTCTGCTCCATGAAAGATGGAGGAATCAGATGATGATCAGAAAGATGCTATATTACATTATTGTACAGGGTTATATAGGATCCTAAGATGCTTGGGTGACTACCCATTATGTTCAGTTACAAGAAGTTATAATGGTTCATAATTTCAACTATTGCAAATCATGTTGGTATGTCATATGACAAGGGGAACATGTTGAGGCGAATCTATTGAATGAACATGTCGAGGCAGACATATCGAAGGAGAACCTATTGGCTGAACATGTTGGGGCAGACGTATCAAAGGAGAACCTATTGAGGTGAACCTGTCGGCTGCAAGTTGGATCACTACTGACTCTCTATCTTTCATGGATAGAGATTTAAAATTTCTTCTCAGAATATGCAACTTGTAAGTCTTCACATTGTTCAATCCTTAATAGCCATTCTCCAATGTGTTCCATGTCTGCTTAGCGGTAATTGTTGCTTCTAAAAATGGAAGTATGATTTCATGCATGGCTTGATGTATGTAGAACAAAGCCTTTCCATCTTTGTTCCTTTGTTCCCCCGAGACATCTTTCTCAGCTTGTGTGAGATTTTTATATGATGTCTTATTTGTTGGTTCTGTATAACCACGTTGGACTATCTTCCAGATGTCTTTACCTATGAACAAAGCCATCATTGTTATATATGAAACTTGTTTAACTATGACTAGACAAGCCTTCCAATATGGTCAGAATTTTTGACCCGACTCTTTTCTTACTTGTTGATTTTACCGACAGGTTTTACTTTGACAACTTGTCGGTTTCACAACTTCGAAAAGTTTACTTGAACAACTTGTCGGTTTAACTCGACAGTTTTACTTTGAATCACTTTCTCGACTAGTTTGTTTTTAGTCAAAATTTACAAAGGATATTTCTTAGTCTAAAAGACTTAATAAATTATAATTTTTTTCATCCACCAATAATATGAAGTAAATACTAACACAATCAACAATTTGACAGAATTATAAATTCATTTAACGAAACATTTAGGAAGACTTGTGTGGACCACTCTATCGTAAAACCTTGAACTTTTACTGGGTGAGAAATTTTTGTATTCTTTGATCTTTCACTCAAACCGTAAATGTAAACAACATTTACTCAAGTAACTCTCGAGAGAATGTGGGGCTAAATAAACATGCATTCAACCATAAACTATTTCTGCATGTTAAGTAACTTCCATGTGCTCCATGTTCCCAGAACAACTCATCCTGTGAATCTGTAAGTATGATGTGGGAAGTCCAGAGAGCAGAAATATACTTGTTCCATTATAAATTCCAATGATCTGAGATCTCAAGCTCCCTGCTTCCCATCAACCCCTTATGTCAAAAATTTGTGGAAGCGCCAACAATTTTACTTAAATGAAAGAAACCCTTATGCTAGAGCAATTGGACAAGTTGTTGGGGAAGAAGATGGTTGAGTTGGCTGCCTAGCCAGGGGTCTTCCCCAGTTCCAACTCGCATCCCATTCCCAATTTTCCAAGAGAGACCACTATGGACAAGAGGAAAAGCATTGCATATTTCCTTCCAAATGATTGAACCAGATGGTAGGGAAACAAAGGAAGACTTTCTGATCCAATCACACAATGAAACCAGAGCTATGTACTTGTGAAAAATCACCTCCATCCATAAGCAGTTTTTTGATATAAACCTCCAACCTACTTTTCCAACTATTTATTTTGTGAACAAAGTGGAGTTTTTGAGTTCCCACACTCCCAAATATTTAGGTCTAGCAATTTATTCCCAGCTTACCCAAGGAAGAAATTTTTGATCGTTATTCCCTGTCCAAAGAAATCTTGAGCAATTTTTTTGATATCTTTCATGACTGATTTTGGAATCCAAGCTAAATCCATCCAGTATATAGGGATGGATTTGAGGATAGACTTGACCAATATTAAGTTGTCTTCTCTTGAAATCCATCTGTTGCACCAGATATTTACCCCGTGGTCCAATTCTTCCAATAACCAACTCCAGTCTTCCTTCTTATAGCAATTTGGCTTTATCCTGAAACCCAGGTGCTTAAGGCATTCAACCAACGTAGTAACAATAAAAGGAAAGAATTCCAGGAAGGTACTAATGATATCATCTTCCTGGTTAAAAGTAGCAATAAAATATTTCTGCTCATTTAACTTCATCCCTATGGCTTTGAAAAAAAGGAGAAGGATTTCTAAGAGCTTTTCAACCTCTCTGATTGATCCATTGCAAAAGTTGAGAATGTCTCCTACAAATAGAATATGTGTGATATTAAGGTTCGTGTCTATCTTTATTTCTTCAAAAAGGAATCTTTTTTTGCATCCAAAATATCCCTGCTCAGCCCTTTTGCAACCAATAAGAAAAGGAGAGGAGAGAGTGGGCATCCTTGTCTTAAGCCCCTTTCAGAGAGGGAAAAAGGGGAAGTTGATCCATTGATGAGGAAAATAAAGGAAGCAATGAAGATACATGCACAAATCCATTTTATGAAAGTATAATTAAATCCCATATGAGTTAGGAGTAGTCTAAGGTATAACTAGCTTACCCTGTCAAAATACTTTGAGTGGTCATTCTTTAGAATTGCCCCTTTAGACTTCTTGAGTTTTATACTATGCAAACCCTCTTGGGCTACTCTGATTGCTTCATCAATTTGTCTATTCTCCAGAAAGACAAATTGTTCAGGCGAGATGATTTTTGAGAGGACCTTCTCCAATATTTGAGAAATCACCTTTGCTACCACTTTGTAGGTGATGTTGCAAAGGAATATAGGCTTAAAATATTCCAGGATGTCCAAGTTATCTTTTTTTGGAATAAGGGCTAAGAAGGTTGTGTTTAGTGGATGATGTAAATGGCCATTTACCTGAGATTCTTCAACTAGCTAAAGGAGGTCAGGTCCAATAGTATCATAAGTGGTTGAGAAGAATTCAATGATCCATTCATCCTGACCTGAGATTTTATCCTTATGAAAACTATGTGGGGTTTCCTTCAGTTCCTCTTCTGACACTTTTTCCATCAAATCCGAATTGTCCTTCTCAGAGATAATTTCAGGGAAGTATTGTGAGTTCTGAAGGACCTATGCAATTGAATCATGTTGATCTGCCTTGAACATATTTTCAAAAAAATATTATTACCGATCTCAGCCATCTCCTCAAAAGTGGAGACCCTGTCATCGTTTTCATTTCTTAGTTCCCGGATCGTATTTTGTTGTTTTCTTCCTTCTGAAAAATATTGAATTTTTTTTTATTCTCATCCCCACAAGCCATCCAGTAGGATCTACTTTTTAGCCTCGAAACCTCTTCCCACTCATTCAGGATCGTGTTCATCCTAGATTCAAGGGAAATCAATCTTTCCTTTTCTCTTTGAGTGAGAAAGCCCCCTCCTTCAAAATTATGAATCTCTACCAAATATGCCTCAATCTAAGTGATTTCCTGATCATCCAGAATGTTTTTGTTCCTATCCCACTCCTTCAAGAGGCTTTTTATCTGGGACAAATTTTGTGCAAAATGAGTAGCAGCATGACTGTCCTCATCTACGGAGAAGGAATCCAATTTGAGTGAATAAGCCTAATAACCTCTTCATTTTTTAACAACGTAGCACATAATTTGAAAGGGTTGGTTGGCTTCCTAGGGTTACTTAAAATTTCCAAACAAATAGTCATGTGATATGAATTAGCTCCTGAATCCACCCATTGTTTTAACATCATATCCCTTCCCATGAGACTTTTGACCAAGAGAAATCTGTCAAGTCTTTTTACAATCCTATCCTCGCTAGTTCTTCTATTTGTCCAGGTTGGTTTGGGCTTTGGGGATCTAGGTCCACCATATTGATACTCTAGAGGATGTTGCTAAAGAAACTAGACAAGGGATCTACTCTTGCTTTTGGTTCCCAAATTTCATGCACACCTAAAGTGAAATTCAGGTCCCCATTTATCACCATGTTTTCACACCTTAAAATATGGGAGGATTGAAATGCTTCCCAAAAATCAAATCTGTTGTTGTAAGGCCCATAGATATTTAGGATGTTCAAGGATAAATTTTCCTCTGCCCAGGATATCTGGATCCCCATACCAAAAAGAGCACCCCATGAGTTTGTATAGCGCGTCGTGGAATGGTTCCAACCTATTGCCATACCACCTAAAAGACCTTTAGCACTCTGGGATAGAAAAGTAAAGTTATTTGTAATTGAAGAAAATAGCTTTGTAACTTCTAGTTCTTTCCCTAAGGTTTCCTAGAGGAGGAATACATCCGATTTTTGTACCGAGAGCATCCTCTTTAGGGAAAGTTTTTTTTGGGTACTTTCTAGACCCCTACAATTGCGGGAGAGAATTTTCATTTTGAAACCCCTTCAGGGGATTGCACTGCTCTAAGTGCCCTGAAAATAGTTTTATGTCTACCATTCGCTTGATCACAAATATCTTTATGTTGTGCAGAGGAGAGATGGGAAGGTCTTCCCTGCCCTTTTCCCTTTGAAGGAAGTGTAGGGTTAGTTCCTAGTCTGAGGAGGGGAGCTAACGAAACTATCATAGTAGGGATATCCCATGTTTTGAGATGGAGCCTAATCATGGAGGAGGTGGAAAGTGAATTTGAAGAAACACCCTGTGAATGGGAAAAGGGGAGCAGAGGGGGAGGTTCCAGGGGAGGCGGAGAATGGAGAGGAGAAGTATTCACTTGAGAGGGGGAAGGAAAACCAACCTTACAGGGATTCTTCAAAGGTGGGGTTATAAAATTTAGATGTAAATCATTCAAATGTTTGTTTAAAGAAGTAAATGGTAACATACCGAGGAGCGACTGCGACGGTTGTTGAAGAGGAGGATCTATTCCAATTTCTACGATAGTAGAAAATTGTTCCTCTACAGGGTTCAAAGGTTGATCTGCCCCGACATCTTCATGGAGGTGGCATTCTTCATCCTGTCTTACTGCAAACCCTCATGTTTCTTGAACTACGGTTTCCTTGGAGAGCCATCTCTTTCGTTTGGAGGTTGGTGGAGGTCCCAAATTGCAGTTCCTTTCAAGGTGGCCCATATCATGATAGTGGTGGCATCTGAATGGAAGCCCTTCATAGTACATAATTTGTTTTCTGATTTTGGAGCCCCAAATCAGGTTGATGTGCTCCCTGAGGTCCGTTCGTATATTTAGAGATACAATAATTATTGCAATTGTTTGACAGCGAGTCTTCACAAAGGAAAGGTCTACTTCTAAGAATACCCCCATAGTGTTCCCTAGGTCCCGTGGCCAATATGGATTCCAAAAATCCCATGGGAGACCCAAAAGACACACCCACACCGAGATTGTATCCAATATTTCACTGTCTGCATTAAACAGGGGTTTCCACCTCTTAAAAATTATAGGCACTAATCCATAGTTCCATTTTTTATTCAAAACTTTTTCTGTGTCATCCTTTCAATTAAACAGGAACCCAAACCATCCTTTGGTGAGAGGAGTGGTTTTGGTTCATAATGAATAAAACCCATCCAGTTTCTTCGGACCCATATTTCCATTTCCTCTTGAGATCGGTTCCTCCCTCTAATATTCCCTACTAGATATAGGTCTTCCATCTCCCCTGCTTCTTCAATTGATACGTTAACACCATAGACAAGGTTCAGATGTCAAGTGTTTGGGGAAAGACACTTTTTTTTTCTCTTTTTGATAGGGCTTCCCCACTCCCCCAATGTTGAATTCTAAAGAAACCTCTTTGGATTCACTGCCACTGTGATCAAATCCTAACCCCGATGGGGTTCCATTGAAATTATCATGATGCAAGAAAGAAACAGTAAAACCTTCAGGTTTGAAATCATTGCTAACCATTGGCCCAAAATAAACCCGATATGAGAGAGTGGGTAGGGTTCCAGGCCATCTCACCTCCAACAAATCAATATCACTAAAAAATCCTTCTCTAGCAAAGGCCGAGGGTTTGAAACAAGAGTAAAGAGTGCATCGTTGTGCATGTTAATGGTGTCCATTGGCGGGAATTTTTTATCTGAGAATGTGACAGGGGGGAAAAGTGAGAAAGGGTTACCACCAAGTTTCAGGTCCAACAATCTTGTTGCTAATTTTGTCGGTGAGTGGACCATCTCTAGGTTTGGTGGGTTATCCGAAGACCCGTCACAAACCCTACCACCCATACGTGCTATGGTTTCACTATTGTTTCCAGTTGGAAGTTGATCCAGTAGCAGCTGAGTCGGGGCAGAGAAACAAGCTACAGAGTTAAATGGGGTGGTAAAAGTAGACACATAATGCTAGGGGCCTCCGTGAAGTCCAAGCTTTCCCCTTCCCACTACATATTAAAGAACTATACTTGGTTAGTTAATTTTTTTTTCTATTATGTTGTCTTATTGAGGATGAGTAACAACATTTAAGCAATAATATTTCCTAGCAACTTCCTAGTTAAAGTTAAGGCTCAAGGCCACCACATTCTGCACCTATTCAAGTTCAAATATACATAGCATGACAACATTCCCTACCCATTCAATTTCAATTGAACCTCTAGTTGCTTGTGTATTTAGCCTTGGTGTGATTCTTATTTCATATCTGCTACTATAGTCTTAGTCATTGATATCCATAATGTTGTAATCAAATAACAAGTAAAAAATTGAATTAAATTGCTCTTATTAGTCCAATATACCAAGCAACGGGGACTCTATAAATCAATTTGGGGAACTTAGATTAATATAGTGTGTTTTATGATCCACTATATCCTAAGTTTTTTTGGAAAAGTTTCATTTGGACCAATGATCGTCATAGAGGCCTTATTTGGACTCATATTGAGGAAATGGTCTGGGAAGGTCTAGCATGTAATACAATTGATTCCCTTTCATTCATGTGGATGTAACTTTTCCTGATAATTGGGAATACTTGGAGAAAATTCACTGGCCCAAGAAGGTGCATGGTAGTTAGCTAGCAATAGTCAATAGTTAGCCATACATATGCTAGTAGAATGCAGTAAGGATGGCGGTGGAAGTATGCAGATGGAAATTTCTCTCTCATTTACCCACTTTTGTGATAACTTATCACCTTTGTTTCCCCCCTTGGGGTCAAAATAACATATGTAATCAAAATATCTAGATTAGTATTCTGTAAAGTCCACATGCAATTTATTCCTTTTACAACTAAAAATGGAGGAACACTTATCATAGGATAATTAATAGGCATCCATCTAAGAAAATACATCTTGGTCATGACTCCCAAGCTACATTATATAGAACCAACATGACTATGCACTCGCTAATTAAATTGGATGGGTGAGGGAACCAACATGGCTACGCTCCTTCATAACACCTGGTTATAATATGGATATGATATTATAATAGCATCATTGTAGCGATCCAAACTATTCAAAAAAATTCTCTGCACTTTACACTAAGGAAGAGAGTGAACTGGGATGGGAAGCATACCAGGGTGGCCAGCCCAAATTTGAGTTCATGTGCCTAAAGGGGTGAATCAAAATGGACATACATGCTCATTCATCATGGACATCCCTCCATGCATTTTTGAAATGATACTATTACCTGACATGCAATACTTTTAGATTTTCCTTTTGGTTCTACTTAGACTCTATTAGAGAAGAGGGTTGTTGAGACTATAAATTTGACTATAACCACAGTAGGAAAAGTTGCATTTATTGATGTTTCTTTGGTATACTTGGATTTATGATGGAATTGGTTTGTAAATATTTTTATTTTGTAGGATTATTTCAAAAAGGTTCCAGACCCGCATGTGGTGCTCAACTTAGTTATCAAAAAACTATTCCTTTGTGATTCTATAACATTTTAGTTGCACTAATTAATGAAAGAATGATTGTGACTTGAGTCCCCTAAATAAATGCCCACTATTTATTTTGTGCATGGCTTAATCCAACATGTTATAAAAAGGTGATGCCATGCTCTTGTTGTGTTTTCCATACTTATACTTTTATAGATATACATCAAATTGAACGTCAAAGATAAAAACAATATATAGTACTCCACCTTCCCTCTATCCATTTTAAGAGTTGTATATTTGATGAAATTCCCAATCAACACATTTTCCATCAGCTTTATTTAGCCCCAAAGGGTTGAAATAGACTCAAATACAATAATTTGTTTTCCAGAAAAAAGTCTAGGTTGAAGTAGGTCATGACCTCGCAAGGCTTCCTAGTTGAACATGGAAAATGCTAGGACTTTCTTTCGGTAAATAGGGGAGGATGTGGAATAATTGGGGGTAGTGCTTAGGGGGGCTTGTATCTGTGTTGAGTAATGAGAAATACAAAGATATTTTTTAGTTACTTGACCAACGAGACCATAACCAAAGACCCCCAAAAACATGAAATATTGTTGTGGTGCATGCCGACACGCTTGGAAATGAAGAACATAAAACGATATTCTAGTTGGTAAAGTGTGGCACTTTTCCCAACCATTAAATTTGTTGAAAATCCCATGTTAACCAATATAAACTAATCAAGTACAAGGATATGTTCTTAAGTTGAATTTACTAGTTTATTGCTTTTATGCCAAGGGATAATTTACAACTATGTTAGGTTCTAGGGAATATTGTATTGAAATATGTGCCGCAGTGGGTAAACAAATCATTACAGGACACAACGCCCACTTTGTAATTAGCATTGAGTGCTTATCCTTATCCTTATCTAAAAAGGGGGCTTTGGATATCATTTTCTTTTTCAAAGAAGAAAAAAACATGTAACTTGTTATTCCAGGAGAATCAAATTTACATATGACTTTATGTTCTTGTCAAAAGTAGTCACTAAACATTTGCAATAATAGTGAAAAAAATAAACTAAGTTTCTCACATCAAATATGCTTCATAGATATTATCAATAAATGATAATGGAAATACATGACGAAATGTATCGCAAAATCCAAAATCATATTTCGCTAATAGAAAGGATAGGTGCCCGATCTAATAGTGATGAAATACATAATATCTTTGTAATAAAGTATTTTTTTTAGTAATCCCACTACCTCCTTTGACAAGATGCCAACCAAAGTATTTAATTGTCTATAAAAATGTGTGATGGAGAAGCTGTTGAAATATTCAATTAGGCATCGAGTTTTTTCACACCAATGTTCTAATAGGATAATTTGAAGAGATGAGAAACCATCAGCTGAGACCACCATCACTCTAGAATTGCCAAAAAGTTTTATGGCCTGTATTTTTTCAATTAAAGCAAATTTGAGGCCTCATAAAGCAAGCAATTCATCACAGGAGTTTGTTCCAATACCACTTCCCATGTTCAATAGAAAGAGGTGATCTTTTGTAATATAAATGACCATCCCACAACTACATTGTTTTTTATTGGAAACACCGTCGAATTACCCCGAGCAGGTATCCTTTTCCAACACCGCACCATGCAACACTCGAGGGATTTTCTTCTTAAAGGGTTTGAAATATTCCCTAAAAAAAATCAGACTTTGAATCCCAATCCTGGTGGAAGACTATAATAAGTTTTCAGAAATCTTTGCATTCTGCACTTTCCAAATTCCGCATAGAAAAAAGAGAGGTAGAGTTTTGAGTGGAGGAAAACGATCTCTCCAATCTCCCAAGGAGGGACGGTCCCAAAAATGGAGAAAATTGAGACTTTTCAGAATGACCATCCATACCTTTTGACAAAATTTACATTCAACAAAGAGATAAAGTATGTTCTCCTTATCTCTCTCACATAGTATACACATGTTTGGACCCTTAAAACCCCTTTTGCATAGGTTTTCCCATGTAAATATACATTTTCCATACACATCCAAGTAAAGCATTTAATCATCAAAGGCAGATTCCAACGCCAGATGCAATGCCACCAACAAGTAATAGGATTAATTGTGGTGGATATGATCGCCTAATAGGTATTTTTTGAAGAAATATTCCCTCGTTCTTTGTCTCATGACTAGATTAGACAATCTTTCACTTCCCTCATCCTAACACCTATATTTTTGAGTCTCGTTGGAAACCTTGACCATTCATCAACCAAAATCCCTACCAAGCCCATATCTATTGTTGAGACCCAATAAGAATGGTCATTAACATGAATAGAAGTGGTATTTACACAAGCCAATCTAATAATCCCTATTCGGGATAATGAGGACAATAGTTCAACATAAATTTTATAGAAGAAATCACTTCCCATGAAGGGATCAATTCCAAGGGTAATTTCTCCCCATTACCTATCTTCCATCATAGCCACTTAAAGAAATATAGAAAAGACCTGGAAAAATCATGCCAGATGTTTGAGGCCTAGTGCACAAGCTTACTTCCCCTCCTAGCCTAATCCTCCACTGAGAACCTCTTGCTATATTTGTCCCTAATCACAGAGCCCCAGATCCCTTCATCAAATAAGCCTCTCCAAAGACTTTTCAAATAAAAATCTTGACTGAACTAGTACATATTTTCAATGGCCCAACCACCAACATCCCGTGGAAATAAAATCTTCTCTAAATGAGCTATATGGAACTTACCTTTTTCCAAGTTCCCAAATCATAGAAAAATCATCATTGTCCTCCTGATGATATGCAAAATAGAGATAGGTATCCAAGATAAGAACATCCAAAAGATAGGAATACATTCAAGAACCGACTTAACTAATACTAACCTACCTCCTAATGACAACCATTTAAAATACCAGTAGTTGATCTTCTTCTCTAACTTTTAGATCAACCAAATCCAATCCTTAGTACAATAGCAGTTAGGATTCAATAAATGCCCTTAGTAAAGGGAGAAAGGTTGTAACATGTTGAATCACCTCCTCTTGAACCTTATTGCGATATAGTCCATATTTCTATAAACTTACTTCCATCCAAGAAGAAGAGCATAAAAGCTTGATGATACCATCATAAGGCCTCCATTCATCAAATGTTCCTTCCCCAAATAACAACACATCATCCATAAAAGGTAGATGTGAAATATTATGATTAGCAGAAACATTTATCCATCTGATTTCTTGGTCAAGTTTTGTGTGATTTATCATATGACTAAGAAATTCAATAACCAAAAGAAAGAGGAGAGGGGAAAGGGGACAACCCTGTTGAAACCCCTTAGTGCTCTTAAGAAACTTGGAAGGGAATCCGTTAACAAGGATTGCAAACTTGGTTGTTGTTACACATGACATGATCCAATCGATCACATCTAGTGGAAGGCCAATTTGAAGGAAAATGAGCCGAAAATAAGTCCAATCCACCCAGTTTTATTCCTTAGTAAGATCCATCTTTAGTCCCATTACACTTAAATTTTTGAGTTTAATAAAATGAAGTCCCTCTTGTGAAACCCCCATGCCATCTTGAATTTGTCTATTTTGGAGGAAGATGAATTGTTCTATAGTCATACATTTTTCCAAAATTTGCTTAATCGTGTTTGGTATCAGCTTTGTTATAACCTTGTATACCAGGTTACAAAGAAAGATCATCCTACAAACATTGAATGTATCAGGCTTGGAAGTATTTGTAACAAGCACAATGAATGTAGATTTTAAGGAGTTTGAGACATACCCCTTCATCCTTGATTCCTCCACAACAACTAAAAGATATTTTCCAATGAGATCAAAACATTTGCTGGAAAACTCCACTCTCTAGCCGTCGGGCCTTGGACTCTTGTCCCTGACCAACTCCTTCGAAATAGCCTTAATCTCCCCTAGTGTATCCTCTCTACCCACTTGAAATCCCTCTTCTTTAGTTAAAAAAACCTCAGAAAATGTATGATTACCTCAAGGTGTTCCCCAATCTCCAAAGTACTAGTGTCATTGAAAATATGCCCGAAATGTTGAAATGATTCCGTTTTTAGTTCTGTCTGAGATTCACAGATACTCTTACCAGAAGCATCCTTTAAGTCCCAGATAGAATTTTGATTCCTATGATGGCTAGCGAATTTCTGAAATAATTTTGAGCTACAATATCCCTGTTTAACCCAGATAGCACGAATTTTAAGCCTCCACGATTCCTGCTCAATTCTAAAAATATTATTTTTTACAGTCTCCAACCTTAATAAGGTTCTCTTTCCTTCATTGGAAAAATACCCCAACAAGGAATCAGAGAACAAAAGTGAGATATGTTCCTCGATAAGTAAGAGCTCCTGTCTATGATGTGCCCTCTTCTCCTTCACCCACTTAATGGCCATCTATTTCAATTGTTTGAGCGTCAACTAAAACTTGTGCATTGTTGAATCTTCATAGGATAATTAATAGGCATCCATCTAAGAAAATACATCTTGGTCATGACTCCCAAGCTACATTATATATAACGAACATGACTATGCACTCGCTAATTAAATTGGATGGGTGAGGGAACCAACATGGCTACGCTCCTTCATAACACCTGGTTATAATATGGATATGATATTATAATAGTATCATTGTAGTGATCCAAACTATTCAAAAAAATTCTCTGCACTTTACACTAAGGAAGAGAGTGGACTAGGATGGGAAGCATACCAGGGTGGCCAGCCCAATTTTGAGTTCATGTGCCTAAAGGGGTGAATCAAAATGGACATACATGCTCATTCATCATGGACATCCCTCCATGCATGTTTGAAATTATACCATTACCTGACATGCAATACTTTTAGATTTTCCTTTTGGTTCTACTTAGACTCTATTAGAGAAGAGGGTTGTTGAGACTATAAATTTGACTATAACCACAGTAGGCAAAGTTTCATTTATTGATGTTGCTTTGGTATACTTGGATTTATGATGGAATTGGTTTGTAAATATTTTTATTTTGTAGGATTATTTCAAAAAGGTTCCAGACCCTCATGTGGTGCTCAACTTAGTTATCAAAAAACTATTCCTTTGTGATTCTATAACATTTTAGTTGCACTAATTAATGAAAGAATGATTGTGACTTGAGTCCCCTAAATAAATGCCCACTATTTATTTTGTGCATGGCTTAATCCAACATGTTAGAAAAAGGCGATGCCATGCTCTTGTTGTGTTTTCCATACTTATACTTTTATAGATATACATCAAATTGAACGTCAAAGATAAAAACAATATATAGTACTCCACCTTCCCTCTATCCATTTTTAGAGTTGTATATTTGATGAAATTCCCAATCAACACATTTTCCATCAGCTTTATTTAGCCCCAAAGGGTTGAAATAGACTCAAATACAATAATTTGTTTTCCAGAAAAAAGGCTAGGTTGAAGTAGGTCATGACCTCGCAAGGCTTCCTAGTTGAACATGGAAAATGCTAGGACTTTCTTTAGGTAAATAGGGGAGAATGTGGAATAGTTGGGGGTAGTGCTTAGGGGGGCTTGTATCTGTGTTGAGTAATGAGAAATACAAAGAGATTGTTTAGTTACTTGACCAACGAGACCATAACCAAAGACCCCCAAAAACATGAAATATTGTTGTGGTGCATGCCGACACGCTTGGAAATGAAGAACATAAAATGATATTCTAGTTGGTAAAGTGTGGCACTTTTCCCAACCATTAAATTTGTTGAAAAGCCCATGTTAACCAATATAAACTAATCAAGTACAAGGATATGTTCTTAAGTTGAATTTACTAGTTTATCGCTTTTATGCCAAGGGATAATTTACAAGTATGTTAGGTTCTAGGGCATATTGTATTGAAATATGTGCCGCAGTGGGTAAATGAATGGTTACAGGACACACCACCCACTTTGTAATTAGTATTGAGTGCTTATCCTTATCCTTATCTAAAAAGGGGGCTTTGGATATCATTTTCTTTTTCAAAGAAGAAAAAAACATGTAACTTGTTATTCCAGGAGAATCAAATTTACATATGACTTTCTGTTCTTGTCCAAAGTAGTCACTAAACATTTGCAGTAACAGTGAAAAAAATAAGCTAAGTTGCTCACATCAAAGATGCTTCATAGATCTTATCAAGAACTGATAATGGAAATACATGACGAAATGTATCACAAAATCCAAAATAAGATTTTGCTAATAGAAAGGATAGGTTCCTGATCTAATAGTGATGAAATACATAATATCTTTGTAATAAAGTATTTTTTTTAGTAATCCCACTACCTCCTTTGACAAGATTCCAACCAAAGTATTTAATTGTCTATAAAAATGTGTGATGGAGAAGCTGTTGAAATATTCAATTAGGCATCGAGTTTTTTCAACCAATGTTCTAATAGAATAATTTGAAGAGATGAGAAACCATCAGCTGAGACCACCATCACTCTAGAATTGCCAAAATGTTTTATGGCCTGTATTTTTTCAATTAAAGCAAATTTGAGGCCTCATAAAGCAAGCAATTCAGCACAGGAGTTTGTTCCAATACCACTTCCCATGTTCAATAGAAAGAGGTGATCTTTTGTAATATAAATGACCATCCCACAACTACATTGTTTTTTATTGGCAACACCGTCAAATTACCCCGAGCAGGTATCCTTTTCCAACACCGCACCATGCAACACTCGAGGGATTTTCTTCTTAAAGGGTTTGAAATATTCCCTAAAAAAAATCAGACTTTGAATCCCAATCCTGGTGGAAGACTATAATAAGTTTTCAGAAATCTTTGCATTCTGGACTTTCCAAATTCCGTATAGAAAAAAGAGAGGTATAGTTTTGAGTGGAGGAAAATGATCGCTCCAATCTCCCAAGGAGGGACGGTCCCAAAAATGGAGAAAATTGAGACTTTCACAATGACCATCCATACCTTTTGACAAAATTTACATTCAACAAAGAGATAAAGTATGTTCTCCTTATCTCTCTCACATAGTATACACATGTTTGGACCCTTAAAACCCCTTTTGCACAGGTTTTCCCACGTAAATATACATTTTCCATACACATCCAAGTAAAACATTTAATCATCAAAGGCAGATTCCAACGCCAGATGCAATGCCACCAACAAATAATAGGATTAATTGAGGTGGATATGATCGCCTAATAGGTATTTTTTGAAGAAATATTCCCTCGTTCTTTGTCTCAGGACTCTATTAGACAATCTTTCACTTCCCTCATCCTAACACCTATATTTTTGAGTCTCGTTGGAAACCTTGACCATTCATCGACCAAAATACCTACCAAGCCCATATCTATTGTTGAGACCCAATAAGAATGGTCATTCACATGAATAGAAGTGGTCTTTACACAAGCCAGTCTAATAATCCCTATTCGGGATAATGAGTACAATAGTTCAACATAAAGTTTATAGAAGAAATCACTTCCCATGAAGGGATCAATTCCAAGGGTAATTTCTCCCCATTACCTATCTTCCATCATAGCCACTTAACGAAATATAGAAAAGACGTGGAAAAATCATGCCAGATGTTTGAGGCCTAGTGCACAAGCTTATTTCCCCTCCTAGCCTAATCCTCCACCGAGAACCTCTTGATATATTTGTCCCTAATCACAGAGCCCCACATCCCTTCATCAAATAAGCCTCTCCAAAGACTTTTCAAATAAAAATATTGACTGAACTAGTACATATTTTTAATGGCCCAACCACCAACATCCCGTGGAAATAAAATATTCTCTAAATGAGCTATATGGAACTTACCTTTTTCCAAGTTCCCAAATCATAGAAAACTCATCATTGTCCTCTTGATGATATCAAAAATAGAGATAGGTATCCGAGATAAGGACATCCAAAAGATAGGAATACGTTCAAGAACCAACTTAACTAATACTAACCTACCTCCTAATGACAACCATTTAAAATACCAGTAGTTGATATTCTTCTCTACCTTTTAGATCAACCAAATCCAATCCTTAGTACAATAGCAGTTAGGATTCAATAAATGCCCTTAGTAAAGGGAGAAAGGTTGTAACATGTTGAATCACCTCCTCTTGAAGCTTATTGTGATATAGTCCATATTTCTATAAACTTACTTCCATCCAAGAAGAAGAGCATAAAAGATTGATGATACCATCATAAGGCCTCCATTCATCAAATTTTCCTTCCCCAAATAACAACACATCATCCATAAAAGGTAGATGTGAAATATTATGATTAGCAGAAACCTTTATCCATCTGATTTCTTGGTCAAGTTTTGTGTGATTTATCATATGACTAAGAAATTCAATAACCAAAAGAAAGAGGAGAGGGGAAAGGGGACAACCCTGTTGAAAAATGTTGTAATCTCACAGATCACATAAGGTTACCAATAATACATACTAAAACATAACCATAAATAAGAGACAAGAGACAAGAACAGATAGAAAAACAGATTATATTAATGTAATGAGTTCATACAAGGCACAGAACTGAACTGAGTTCTTGCTTGGCTCAACAGCCTAATATATACAGGTTACAAAACAGTTACAGATAACTACCTGTTGGTTCGGTGAACCGACATTATTGTTAGTTAAGTCGACTAATCTTTTAGTTTAGTCGGTCGACCGACTTAGTCGGCTGATCAACTAGTCGGCCCATCGACTTAGTCGGCTGAGTAAGTCAGTCTTCGTTCAAGTCGACTTATGTCAACTTGCTCCTTCTACATCTCCCCCACGAACAAAACGTTTCTTCGTCCCAAAGAAATAGGGAGGTACAAAAAAATGAACTCTTGTGGATGTAGTCATACTTGCTCGTGCTGGGGAATGTGCAGACGGATGGTCAGTCTCCTTTGGACACAGACTTCGACAATAGCTGGAGTTGTGATGGCCAGATGATGCTGAAAGTCATTTCAACTCTGTAATGCCTTCTGGATATCGATCGTTAAGGTTGTAAGACTTGAAAGGATCGACATCTTTTCGGACATGGGCATTTCTGCTATGTTTTCCATGTTGGGACCCAACATTTGGTTTTGTTCTTCTGCAGCAGTGATGAGTCATTTCATCTGAGGATAGATGATGTCGACTCTCTCTAAATTGGGAAGGGCCTATTGAACCCACTAATGTGCCTCCCATTCTAGCTTCTGTAGTTTGTTAGTCTCCATCACAATTTGTTCTTCAATGGTCTGCCGCAGTTCTGCTTCTGTCGACTTCCGACCCTCCAATGCCTGAATGCCTTGCCTTGCCTGCCTAGTCTGATGATAGACTTGCCCATAGTGATTAGGCCAGTCTCGTAATACTTCCTCAGTGACCACTGATTCTTCCATATGATCCTGGAGAACTTTGTAAGCTTCCGAGAATGCAGTGTGTTGGGCCAGGAGCAGTCGAACAGTCTCCTCCTTTTGTCCTTCTTTAGTCTCTTGCAGTTGGGTCTGGACGGTCGATACCATTGTCTCGAAGAGCTGATATTCTCTTTCAAGTGGTCGATCTATGTCGACGTCGATAGGGCCTTGTATCACGGTATGGACTAGAGCTCTGCATCTACCGAGAAACTCGACTTCTTCTGCATGTTTGGCTACCAGCTCTTTATTTTTCCGATCTGTCCTTTTCTTGGACTCTTTGGCCATAGTTTTCAGGAGTTGGCCGACCTCTGTGTCGTCCAAGGAACTTGCATCCCTTAGGCTAATGCGGAGGCCGGATGTTATATGCTGCTCTTTCTTTTTCTTCTATTTGTCTGGCTATTGTTCTTGCTCCTGGGTACCTGCAGTAGTGGAAGTTGGGTCTGTGGTTGGTGGATTGGAGGTTGAGGGTTGTTCTGGTTGGTTAGGTGGTATAGAAGATGGCTGTGTTTCTTTTTGAGGAGGGGGTATGGGGGACGGGGGTTTTTCTGTTTGAGGAGGTGGGATGTCTGCATCTGGTTGTGAAGATAATGGTGGCTGTGATGGGTTTGGCTGTAATTCTGGTGGTGGGGATTTTGACGGTGGAGGTGGTGGGGAGGGAGGTTGGGATGATGGTGGTGTTGGGGACGGAGTGGGGTTATGGACAGGGGTCGAGGGGTTGGCTGGAGTATGTTGTGAACTTTTGTCGGAAGAAATACCTGCTTCCGAAGGTGTATAGGGTAGGTCTTCCTGTGCGTCGGTGTCAATCGGCTCTGTAATAGACCTTGATGTTCCTATTATGTCACCCTGTTCATCTCGGGTGAACGTCGTCGTAACAGTTGCATAAGGATTTCTGCTTGCATAGAGAGGGGATTTTGTCTGGATTTTCTGGGCCGACTTAAACAGTCCAGGAAGTGTCGCGAAGAAAGCTTGAAGCTCAGCGTCTTGGGCAACCTTGGCTCTGAGTGCCTCTGGAATGACGCGTTGATATTCCTCAGGGGGACTTCCTGCCTGCTGTACTTGTGCTTGTTCCTCGACTATGGTTGTCGGGGATGGAGGGGGAGGGGTCGACACAAGGTCGACCACATTTTTGGGTGTCTTTGTCGTTTTTGCTTTCTTTGGCCGCCCCTCTGGAGCTCCTGTGTCTAGATACCGTTGAAACTGAACTTCAATGGATACTTTGTTTGCACAGGAATCCTCGACAATGTTGACGGCCGCGGCTGCTAGTTCCTCCTCATCGTCGGATGAGTCAGCCAAAATAAGCTTACGCTTACCCCTCCCTTGTTGTTGTTTTTGGGATTTGATTTTTTTCCTGGTGACAGCTATTTCCTTAGCCAGCTTCTTGATGATGCTTCGGGATAAAGCATATTCCAGGTCGTCCACTTCAACTTCCCCTGTCGGTTCTTGAGTGGGGTCGACGATTGCTGGAGCCGGAGGAGTTGTCTGTTGCTGTGGTTCTACTGTTGGTTGTTGTTGTTCTGTCGGCTGAGGGTTGACTACTTTTACAGTCGGAGGTTTAATAGTGATGTGTACCCAACTAGTGGGCATGGTCGGGGTGTCCTCCGACACAAATGTGCTGATGTATAGGTTTAGCTCGTAGTCCTCTTCTTTTTCCTGGTCGGTGAGGGGCTCTACGATGGAGAAGTCGACCTGTTTGGTAGCCTCTGGAATGGGTATCTTTGTCTGCACTTGTCTGGTCAACTCTCGAAAAATTTGCTCGACCGTTGGATAGTAGTCGAGGTCCTGTACTTTGGGATCGTGACCTCGCATGTACCATACTGATGTATGGTCAAGTTCCAACTGGATGTGAGACTCAGCAGGGAGGTTTCGTCGGATGTTCTGGGGCACCCTCCACCTCGTCGTGCGAACCTTGAGCTACTGGAACCAGTTCTCCAGGAAGACTTTTCCCTGTGCTAGTTCATGTAGGGTGCCTTTTTTTGAAAAGTGCTTAAATCGGTGCATTTGGAACCTGGTCGACTCCCGGAAGACTGGACTGCCTTCGGGACAAATGTGATACATAAAAATCCAGATAATGAGAGAGGGGAACTTGATCATACCTCCCGTCTCCTGGCAGCGTTCACAAATGGTTTTGATCATGTCCGCAACATAATCTCCCCATCGGTAGATCCGTCCGTTGGTCGCGATTGTGTCGACCGCTTCCAACATCTCCAGTTTAAGGTCGCTGCCCTGACCTGCCAAGGTAAGGGCGATTGCTATAATTTTAGCCACGATTTGTGGCGTCCTTGTCACAATCTGGCCGATCATTAATCCCTTGGAGTTCTTGCCCGACGGTGAGCCCGTAAGCTCTTGGACTAACCCTTCCTTGATCCCAAAAGGAACAGGGCTGCCCTGGTTGGACAGACCCATAAGTTTGGAGATAACATCCCTGGTGATATCAATCGGCTGGTCGAAGTAGAATCGGCCGTTATGGTAGCGACTGATAATGAATTTAACTACTGCTTCCTTCGTCCCACCGAAGCTTGCCATCAGTGGTGCGTTAGGGTACTGGAGGATAGAGCTCTTCCGAATTTTCTCAGCGGCCTAGGTCATTCTATTGTCGATATAGGCCCACTCTTGGATCTCTTACCAGAGCTTCTGAAATGGGCCCTCCTGGACCTTTGCGTTTTTTATGTTTGTGAGACGGTTGAGCAAGGGGGTGTCCTTGGCTTGCAACTCCTTTTCCTTGGCCACAGCTCTGGTTAGTTTGGGCGCCATTGTGTCGGACTGGTTGAGGTTTTGACAGGTTTCTTGTGCTTTGGTCGACTGAGATTGCAGGTGCTCTGATGGAAATGGGTGTGGTGAATGAACCTTCGAGGGTCCATTATTTATAGGCGTGGATGGGGTTGAGTGTCGAAATGGGTGTATTAATGGCGGAATAGACAGTCCAAATGCAATAATCAAGTGCGACTTAATGGAGGATTTGTTTCGGCACTCGAGGCCATCAATGCGTGATGGGACTTTCGAAGTCGATGGTCGGTGTCGTGGGTGAAAACGGTCGGCCTAACTGGTCGATGAAGATGGTTGATGGTGGTGATGTCGGTGGTCAAGGTAGTGAGTTGCTGTCATGGCTTGTTATCGGATTTATTATTTTGTTTTGGAATTTTTCTAACTTTTTATGGGTTTTGATTGACGGTTAAGGTCATTATTTGATTTTTTTTTTCCAGTTTTTGTAGCGTTTGAGTCGGGCTCCATTAACGAGCTTCCGGAATACTAGGCACTGTAATGTTTTCAGTCGGACTGAACCGTTGGGATGTATTTCTTCAACAACGTAAGGTCCCATCCATTATGTGTGTAATTTCTTGGGTTTTCCCTTGACTCGACTGTTATAAAGTAAAGCAAGGTCGCCGACCGAGAGGTTTTTGTTTTTGATGTTACAGTCATGCCAGGATTTTTGTTGTTGTTTGTGAATTTCCTGATGCTGAATAGCCATGATTCTATGTTCTTCTAGCTTACTAAGTTGAAATAGTCGGTCCTTTCTTGCCTGTTTGACATCGACATGTAGTATCTGTGCAATAATAGGTGTCTGCTGTCGAAAATGTAGGGGGACGACTGCTTCCTTCCCGTAGACTAGTCGAAAGGGGGTTTGGTCGGTCGACCGTTTATATGTTGTCCTATATGCCCAGAGAACCGCAGGGATTTTCTCATCCCAGTCGTCTTTGTGGGTGCTACATATTTTGGTTAGCCCTTTGGTTAGTGTCTTGTTAAAAGCTTCAATCGCGTCGTTCGACTGAGGATGATATGCAGTGCTTCGTCGGTGGTCGATGTGAAACTGGTCGGTCAAATTTTTGATGGTTTTGTTGATAAAGTGTGATCCTTGGTCGCTAATCAATGTGAGTGGGCATCCAAATCAGGTGATAATGTTTTCGTAGATAAACTTAGCAGCTACCTCACTTGAACATGTATCGACGGGTTCAGCTTCTGCCCATTTAGTGACATAGTCCACTATCGTGATAATATATCTGGCACCTGATCGTTTGGATGGGATAGGAAAAGGTCATATGAAGTCTATAGCCCATAGTTCAAATGTGAGACTAGGGTTTACAGATATCAAGGGAATTTCTGTGCTCGGTAGAGGTCGACTAAGTCGTTGACATCTATCACATCGACTAACAAAGTTTTTGCAATCCTTGTGGATGGTCAGCCACCATAAGCCCGACTATTGGATTTTTCTTGCAGTTGTGTTCGCTTGAAAATGTCCTCCGGCAGGTCCATAGTGCGCTTCATGCATGATTTGTTCTCTCTCATGGTCGAGTACACAACGTCTTAGAATGTCGTCTAACCCCATTTTGTACAAAAATCCATTGATGAGGCTGTAGGGTGCAGCCTTCATAGCTAAGATTTGTTTCTTCTTGGCGTTCAGACCTTCGGGTGCCTGACCTGTCTCTAAGAACTAAGCTATTTCTTCTAGTTCTTCGGGTACTGCCTCTATGTGAAATAGATGTGCATCCGGCAAGTCGTCATCGATTCTAGTCGGTTCCTCCCTTGTGTCGATACGTGATAGGTGGTCGGGTCTAACATTTAGCTTTCCTGGTCAGACCACTACTTCAAACTCAAATTCTTGAAAAAGAAGTAACCATTGACAGATTCGTCCATGATGAAGGGGTTTAATAACAAGGTACTTCAAAGCTTGATGATCGGTATAAAATATAAAAGGGTTGGCCATTAGGTAATGTCGATACTTTTGGAGAGCAAAGACCATACCTAGGGCTTCTCATTTAGTGGTCGAGTAGTTCCTTTCAGCTTTATTTAGTTTTTGACTGCTATATACGATAGGGTAATCCATCCCATTATCCCCTGGTTGAGTAAGGATGGCTCTAATTGCAATGCCTAATGCATCAATATGCACATGAAATTTAGTCGAACAGTTTGGAAATTTAAGTATGGGCGCTTCGACCAATTTTCTTTTCAATTTGTCGAAGGATATTTGGCATTCCTCTGTCCATATAAACTCCTGATCATATTTTAGCAGTTCCTCCAGAGGGTAAGTCATATCTGAATAATGTCGGATAAATTTCCTATAATATCCTGTATGGCCCAATAACACACGGACCTGTTTAGGGTTTATTGGGGGTTTTAGGTCGAGGATGATTTTTATTTTGGCAAAGTCGACCTTTATACCGTCTTTGCAGACAATATGCCCTAAGAGTATGCCAATGGGAGTCATAAAAGTACATTTATTAATATTTAAGGAGAGTTGTATCTGTCGACATCTCTCCAGCATAAGTCGGAGCCATGTGCAATGATCCTTTAGGGTGGAATATATGGTCCAGTCGTCGAAGTATACTGCCATGGTCTTATAGATATACTCTTGGAATGTTTTGACAACAATTCGTGAGAATACTGCAGGTGCATTCTTCAACCCAAAAGGCATAACTCTGTATGCAAAGGACCCAAATTCACATACAAATGTTGTTTTCTTTTGATCCTCTTTTGCTATGGGTACCTGATTATATCCTGAAAATACATCTGTAAATGAATAACATTCATGGCCTACAACTTCATTCAGGATTTCATCAGCATAGGGGGTGGGGAATGGATCTGTGAGTGTGACTTTGTTGAGCTCCCTAAAGTCGACACAAATTCTTAACCTAGTCGGGTCATGTTTCTTGGGTTGGACGACCATGGGACTTGCCCATTCCGACTGGTCGATGGGGTAAATGATCCCTTCTGCTAACATGTTGTCTATTTCCTTCTTAACTATCTCCTTATACTTATGAGCTAGTTTGTAGGGTCGTTTCTTGACAGGTCGGACATCAGGTTTAGTATCTATTTTCATTTCTCCCATTTCTTGTACTAACCCTTTTAAGTCTTTGTAATCCCTCGCAAAGACATCTTGGAATTCTTTCAGTAAGTTGATGATTTTGGTGTTTTGGTGTTCGTTCCAGTAGTCTCCAATCTTAGCTATTTTTGGACGGTCGTCATTTGAAATGTCGACCTCCTTAGTTTTTACTTTGGCGTCCAGCCACTCTGGTGCTTTAGCTTCATTGATCGGCCGAATTCCTTCTTTAAACTGTGAGAATGTCGCCGGAAAGTCGGCTGCAGTCATTCTGTCTAGGTCTGGTTTGTCGGTGGTCTCGACTTTCAGGATTGAGTAGATCGGTTTGGTTGTTTCAATGTGGTCGGTCTTCCATCTAAAGCTCTTACCTTCTGTGTGTTCGTTTTCCAAGTGTAATCGTGTCGACTGTGATTTTGATTCAGCTTGTATCTTGTTACAGTCCTTGATTTGTCGATGGTCTTGGATGAATTGTTTATCTGTCGATTAAAGAAACTTTTTGATTTGGTGTGCTATCTCAGCCAACTTTTCGTTTTGAGGTATGAACTGGAAGTCCTTAATAAAATTTGCTTTAAGTTCAAGCCAAAAGAAGGTTTCTCCTCTAGCTTCCTCCATTTTATACCATTTAGTAGGTAAGTCGGCTAGGGTTGAAGGGACCAAATGTGGCCAGGCTCGCTCATCTTTGTGTCCAAGCCGTCTCCACTCCTTTTCACAAAGCGTGATGTGTTCTTCTAGGTCTTGGCCTTGGACAAAGATAGGGATTTGAGCTTCCTGAGTTAGCTTTTTTCCACCAAATCGTTCGACAAAGAAAGTTGAAGCAGTTGTCTAGGTCTGCAATTTAGTCTGATGGGTGTTCCACCATCTAGCTGCTTGACCTGTAAATGTTTCCACTAAGCTTTGAAGTCTGCCATGTTCTCCAATATTTTTAGATACTTGTTCAAGGTGCATTATTGGGGATTCTCTTTCCTTATACCTGGGCAGTTGGGTATTATGTAAATTGGTCGGTTGTAATGTAGGTCATTCCCTGATTTTGTTTTCAAAGACTTTGGGGATAATCGATATAGTGAAGCACTGTCGGGTGGGGTTTTTCTGTACCTTTTGTACAGTCCAGCACCCTCTTGCTTGTGTTTCATAATTTTCCATCCCCCAGTCATATAATTCAGCATCTGAATTGTAACCAATTGAGTCTTGGTTACCTAAATGAAGCTCCCCATAAATGTTTGGCTCGGTATAGTCCGTATTATTATGAATCTGGTAAAGCTGTCGGATTTCGAATTCCTCATCAATCAGTTCGGTCCAAGGTGCTCCTTGAGAAGGATTAATGGGTACAATGACTTTTTGACCATTTCCTTTTAACTTAATTCGTTCTTTGTCTAGGGATATGGAGGCTTTCATCTTTCGTCCCCAAGGTCAACCAACTAGCGCTGGGAAGGAGCTAGATCCTTCTTTTGGGTCGATGATTTCAAAATCAACCTTAGTCCCGATTCCTTTGATGGTCGTGTCGACATCTTTCCAAACCCCAATGGGTTCAATGAGGCCTTGGTCGGCGAGTTTTAGGTAAATGCCTGACTCATAGAGTCGAGGTCGGCCCATCTTTTCCCATGTATCTCTGGTCATGATATTTACCTGAGACCCGAAATTGAGCACCACTTGTCGGACATGATAACCTTCGATTTCCAGGTCGACAAGTGGGTCGACATCGTTTTTGTCTTTTTGATTGAGGCTACAAATGTTCTTAGTTTGTTTTCCACAGTTAGTGCTTTTTATTTCGAGTAATAAATCAATAAACTGCGCTACGAATTTGTCAGTTTGGATGAGATGAGTTAATTGCTATGTCGTGCTAAGTCAACTGGTAATAATATCTTCTTGCTGTGCAATGTCTTGAAATATGTGTGTGGCTTCTTGATAAGTTTGTTTTTCCTTCAGAGGATCCGGATAACCATTTGTGTTTTTAATTTTACTAATTTGTGGATTATCAGGTCTTGTTTTTGTGCCTTGGCGAGTGACAATATGCAGATTTTTAGTGGTTAATATATCATGCTTTTGTACACAAGACAAGACATTAACATTATTCTTATTATTGATTTTTTCTAACATGGTAGGACAATCCTCCAGAGAGTGATCGCCTACCCCACAATGGGTACAGAATTTAAGGTCAGTTCTGTCCTTGTAAGGATAGTCTGGACATCTGTGTCCTTCTTTATAGCAGATGAAGCATTGGCTAGATCGACGTGGTCGGATGTCGCGATTCCCGACGAATCGACCTCTTCCTCCAAACCCTTGTCGTCGATTGTCGTACCGGCGCTCATATCGTCGGCCTTCGTATCGTTGCCCGTTCTGGTCATTGGTATTATTTTGCTCATTGTTCTGCGCCACTGCATTCGTCTGGTAGACCGCCTGATAGTTCTGTCTGTTTTTTAGGTTTAGTTGACAGTAGGCCGTATTGTGACTTTTTGTCTCACAGATGGCACACCAGGAAGATTTTGCATTCTTCATGTTAAACGCACATTCCTTCGTAGAATGATCTCCGGTCTCCTGGAAAATATCGCAAAAGACTTTAGTTTGCACAAATCGGATGTCTTGTCGGCTATATTCATGTCGACAATTATCTTTCATGTGTCCGTCCGTCGAACATTTTGTACACCATATTTCTTGATTTTTGAGGGACAGTTCTTTCAAGGACTTCTGAACACTTTCCAGCTGTTTTTCAATCCTGTGGTCCATCGGATAGGCAGGTATGTCTTCGTCCATTTCTACCTGCAGAGCTTTGGTCAGCGCATCTTCATATGTCTTGAACGTTTCCAGACTGATGTGTCTGTGGATTTTTTGTGATAAGCCTGCAAGAAACCATTGAATTAGCAATTGTTCATCAATAACATAATCTAATTGACTCAACAGGTCCTTCCAATGTTTGTCGTAATCGCGGACAGTCTCCCCTGGCTTTTACTGTGTTGTCTTGAGCTTTTTGGCGGCCAGGTGCTTAGCGTCTGGGGTCTTGAAGAAGGATAAAAACTGTAATTTAATCTCACTTTCGTTGCTCTGGGTCGCCGTTCTGAAAAGGTCATATACCAGGTGAGAGCCCTTTTCCGTAAGGCTCCTGCGAACTGAGCCATCTGTCGGTCTTCATCCTTCACCTGGTTTGCGTCCCAGATGGACTCGCAGATGAACCAATTTCATCTGGGGTCTTCATCCCCTTCGTATAGAGGAATGTGGGTAGTTTCGTGACCCATGTCTGAGTCGCTTTCACTGCTTGCAGAAGTCAGCGGGGTCGGAGGTGTCGGTGGTGGTGAAAGTGGTGGGATTGTTGATGTAGTTGCTCCTGTGGAATTTTGGTCGACGGAACTAGTACCTTTGTCGGTGGTCGATTCGTCGTCGACGAACAGTGGGTT
>LPNX010584094.1:93636-119868 GCA_001517045.1 Pseudotsuga menziesii | reverse complement strand
TGATTTGTCGCTTTGATATAGTTGTCTTTTTTATGACCTCAATGAATATATGTTGAATCTTTTATCATAAATGGGTACCTAAAATGGCCCTGTTTGTCAAGAACCATGACAGTCTTTATTTATGGTACCTCTCTTTCAACACTATTGAGGAGTGTATTGTGTGCCACTCATGTAGATAATCTTAGAGTGTTACTAGGTGTTTGCCTCAATGCATTGCCCTGTTTGTATTTTCTTCGATCTAGCCAGTTTGGAGTGTTTCTTTCTTATGTTGTTTGGAGTCATTGTAACCTTTAACTCATACCTCCATAATTTCACCATCAATTATGACATATGTTGTCATCATCTTGTCCACCTAGTTCAACATTGCATGGGGATGGTATCCAATGCTTCCTTGGGTGATGTTTTATTCACCATTTTGATTGAAATCAACCACATTTGGAGTGATCCTTGTATACAACATCGATTCCTATATTTACTATGTGGTTGAGTGGCTAGTGACCCATGCATTTGAGAGAGATGGATTGGAGTCCATAGGGACACTCAATATATGACGTTTTCTTGATTGTAAATGAGTACCTAATAAATCCTTTTCTGTTGGGACTCATTTTAGAGGATCAATTTATTTTGGAGGGATGATTTACATTCAAGTCTCATTGCCTAGTAGTTTCAAATCTACATTTTTCAACATTGTTGATCGAATCTCTTTTTATCCAATGGAGTTTTCTCCTTTTCTCCACTTATGATAGTTTGTTCAAGGATACCTTATCAAGGATCCTTCTCAAGAGTCATTTTTCTTCTTTTGTTTACTCCCTATGTTTTACTTAAGGGGTTGGGGGGGGTGTTAGTGTAATTACAACTAGTTAATCTTATGTAGGCTAACTTATCAACCAAGTTGGTATGTTTATCTACTAGTCTGGTTAACCTTGTTGCTCGATTGGAATTCCATTGTATTTTGTGTTGAGACTTTCTAGGTTTATTATAAATAAACTTGGTTGTTTATTATATATAAACTCAGCTTTCTCTAGAAAAATCATATTATAATATCAAAACAATATACAGGTGAGTGCACAAAGTTGAGGGACATTTTAGATGTAATGGTAGATCCAAGAAAATGATTCAAGCTCTATAAAAGAGAAATGATCCGAAGTAATCATGAGCCTGCCAAACCCAGTCTCAAGCCTGCCAAGGTGGATTGCAACTAGGATAGTTAACAAAAATGCGAGTGTGATATGTTTCTCTAAATGCACATGCATTATGTTCTCCAAAATGCGCACATGTTTTTTAAAACATAATTTATGCGCAAAATTGATCACACCCATCATTTTGTCCACAACAACCAACCACATAGATTTCGGGTTGACTAAAGCACACAAGGGTGAATGCCATTTGGGTGAGAAGGGCATACAATTTCCACCTTGGGGATCAATCTCTTCATTCTCAGGTATTTGCACCAAATCTAGTCCTTCTAGTTTCACTATTTTCGATAATTTGTATGCCCTAATATGAATTGAACCATAATTTTTGTAATTTATATGCTCTAAAATAAATTTAAACCATAAATTGAGTCATTTGCATGCCCAATGGAAACTAAAAAAACAATTTACTCATAAAAGACAAATCAATTTCACTATGTGCATATATATTCATGAGCATCCTTGTGAATCCAAACTAATATTCACAAATATGCAAAGTTTCTCAAGTATATAGCAAGGTTTCATACAACTAAAAAAAAATCAAGTAGAATTCATATCTTCCCCAAAATACATAAAGAAATACGCTAAATGGCCTACAGAATGCAAACAAATTCATGACCCAACAAATAATAACATATCAAAATCCTTGCTAGTATTGGAAATTTATTCATTAATAGCATTGTTTACCCCTACTTTAAGCTCTATCCCTTTCCACTACCAAAAATATCAAAGTTGGTCCTCCAAGGACATTAATCAAAACCTTATAATTTTATACCTTCATTAAAATAAGGTATAAAATCTTCCCATGTTTAATAATTTTTTTCACTTGAGTGAAGAGTACATTTTGGTTAAGGTCAAGACAACGGAGTTCAACAAAAGGCTCTACCAACATCATGATACATAGGGAGTTTCATGTCTTTGATTACATGTTAATCACATACTATCATTCATGATAGAATCCATTGGAAACCTTGCAACCCTAAAAGCATGAAAAATGCTAATTCTGTTAAATTCTAGTTCCCAAACCAATACACAAATATGGAAAATTTCTATGGGTATATAGAAAGAGTGCATACAACTAAAAAAACAAAATGGAATCCATACATGCCCCAAATTACATATAAACAAATATTCTAAATGGGCTATAGAGTCCAAAAAATTCACGCTACAACAAATAATTACATATATCAAAATCCTTTCCTATATTGGGATTTTATTCATCAATATCACCTTGTGCCCCCTCTAGGATCTATCCCTTTCCTCTACTTAGAATGTAGGAGTTGGTCCTCCAAGGGAATTAGTTAACACCCTATAGTTTCAATGAAAATTCATCATCCAAGCCTTAAACTAAGGTAGAGAAGCTTCCCAATCAACATATACACATAGGAAAATTATTGTAGTTATATGGAAATTGAAAACAACATAAATTTAGGATGGAAAATTGTCAAATGTTTATTCTTTAGTATAAAATTTGTTCAATTTTAAATTTTAAATTTTTAAATAGTTCATGTTGATATTAGTCGTACACTAGTTTTACATTTTTCATTGCTTAGAGATGTCATATACCATGTGTGTTTTTCTAATGATATTTTTATTGTATTTATGATTGTTGTTCCTATGATGGACCAAAATGTAGATATTTTGAGAGTGATTTCTCATCTGAGAGATATTGGTGTAGCTTGGAGGGGTAGAGATGAACTCCACTGCTCCTTGTTTTCATCATTAAAGTCTATTATAGATACTATCAATCGATTGAACAGTGTGTTGTATAACATAGCACTATATAGAGAGATAAAACGACAAGAATATAATTGAGCTACAATGAAGTGAAGAAGATAAAGATCATGAAAGCGCAAATATATTCACATTTTTTACTATTTGGGACAGATGTCATTCCACAGACTAGCAGACCACATATTTCCATTGAGTGATGCGTTTTCCAACCAATTAGGGATCACTAGATGGATAGATGGTACATGTTTTTTTATATTCCCCCCCCCCCCCCCCACAACAAGGAAGTACCACTATACTTATTCCTAAAAATTTATGCTGAGTTTGTGTAGGGAAAACACGTCAACTATTTTGACATGTCAGGGTTCTAAGGTGGTGGTTGGAGGATACCGCAAAACCATCCCAATTATAGGCATAAAAATGTCACTCGATAGATACCTCCACCCCATAGCCATCTACCATGGCCAGTGTTAGGATCAAAATAATACTCCCTTGTCCATATATAGTCTATTTGATCATCTTTCCTAACTTAGGAGTCATTTGGGTGAGTTTGGTGCCACCATGATAATGTTGCCACTGGTGCCATTTGTGCCATCGATTCCATTGGTGCCATCGGTGCCAATACCTACATTCTAAGAGCCACTCTGAGTGCTACCAGCAGCCTCCATCAGTTGGATGTGGTAGGTAGGTAGTTATGCTGAGTCAACCTCCCGTTACAACCAGTTAGATCACTCTCAGTTAGTCTAGTGCCAATTTTTCATTCTTGCATGGGGAGTGGCACCTTTTCCACCTAACTCATTAGTTAACTGGTTGTAGAAGTGTTTTCGACATCAGGATTTAGAAGAGTGAGCTCCGATAGTGATTTATACACACCTAGTTATTTATCCAGACAACTTTAGGTAGGGATTTCGTCAGCTTGAGTTGGTAGATTCGAATCATATCCATGGGATTCGAATTATATTTATGCATAATCATTGTATTATTCATGGAATGAATGAATATTATTGTTGTAATTAACTGACCAATTCTTATCATATTTGCCTCAAATTTATCTTGTTCAGTGTACATTGTCTTTGATATTCCACTGCATAATTCTACTTGTTGGCACAACCCACTAACGAGGCCTCGTCGATAGGGGTTCCCACTCTGTCAATGCCCAACCAGCATGATCTTCCTGAGCACCGGCCTAGACGAGTTTGACCCTGCTCGGCAACACCCACAGAGAAAATGAATTCTCACTCAAGATGTCGAGGGAGAGCTGTCAGAACCAAGTTTTCGGTAGTAGGAAGGGAGGGTATGGCATCAATGACTAAACTTCATAATCAATAGATACTTCAGAGACAGTTTTATCAGAATCACATCATTCATCATAGATATATTGGCATAACTAGTAGATATATAACAGATCGCATCACTTCATTCATCGCAGTAGTAACATTCATTGATATAGAAGATACAACAAACATCCATCATTGTCATTGCAGAGTAGAAAGACAGGAAAGAAATAAGAAACAAGATCACTTCAGGGAAACATCTTTCATGTCATATTACTTCTGCGCAACAGATCCAAATCATATAGTACTTCTCCACAGTAAGGGAACAATCACAACCCAAGATTCAATAGTTGGGAAACACCTACAGAACCAAAACTACTCAAGAACAACATGAAGTGACAAGCTCACACCTCAGATCACAAAAATGGGTTGATCGATTAATATTTCTCATCAATGATACTGATCTACAATTGCAATTCTAACTCTATATATAGGCTTGTGCCTTTACATCCAAGGTCCACTTCTAACTAAATTCTAACAAACTAGTGACCTATATCCACAAAGTGTGGTCAATCAGTACAAAATTCAAAAAGAATTCCAAAAACGGTTATTCTTCTGCCTATCACACTGTTGTGGTCCTTCATGGTGGCATGTGATCTGGCATAGCCTCTATCGTGCTGTACAACTCACTTACCCAATACCCCTACCAGCAGGCCCCCAACACAGTCTTATGGCTCATCCTTGAGCCACGTCATGTAGACATGGTGTACTCCATCGTCTTGGTCTTGAAATCCTCAAACTGCTGCGAGATTTCTCAAAACTGGAGTTGAACTCTTTCAACTGTGTCCTGACAATGTAGCATGTCCTTCTTTAGTGGGTGCTCCTCTGTGGCTTTTCCATCCACCATCTTCCTACCTTCTTGTACTTCCTGCAGCGCAGCGACTGCTTTCACAGGGAACTGTCCGCCAATGTCCTGGAATTCATCGAGCTGGGTGCTGCACTTGTGCTAACATTCTTGGTCTCGGGAGGCTCACTGCTATAGGTACTTCGACTCTTTAGAGCATGTAATCTGAACAATGAGAGGCATTGTACACAACAACGTTTTCAGCATTGTCAGCTGAGATTTAGCTTCCCACGCTTGCTTGGCCAACTGTTCCAGTTGGTCATCTTGAACGACACTTTGCCAGAACTATGTCGTTTCTCTTGCGTTCGTCTTCACCTCCTGCTCCATGGATTCAAACTTTGTCGTGAAATCGATCGTATTATTTCGTTTGACAATCTGTTTCGGTGGCATGTCAGGGTAAATGAGAGAATTCATCAAATTGTTAGTTAACTTGAGCTAGGCAATCACCTCCCCAAGTTGCTTGGCTTTGGCGACGGCAGTGAGTTCCTCCATGCTTTCATAGATGTGTTGATAGGCCTTGTCAAAAACTTTCTCAACCTATTCGCAACTAGCATAGGGATGCGTTTTCTTGAAAATGAGGTAGTCTTCCTCCTTCTTTAACTCAGTGATTTTGTCAGCGACTTTCCGCTGCAGCTCCACTAAAACTTTGGCAGGTAACATGTTGAGATTGATAGCAATTCTCAACAATGGCTATAGAAGTGATTTCACTTCTGTACTTCCCACGTCGACTGCAATCAAGAGAACTTGAATGTTCCTAACTCGCGGCTCGGTGCTAATCGTAGGGAAATCCTGCATCATAGCCTTCTTTGGTGTCAGTTTTGAAACATCAGCAAAAGTAGAATCTAGCTTAACACTTACTGCGGTGAACCCTTCTTGACTGGACACGTGCATAGCTTGCACCGCAACATCAGATGTGTCGGTGATAGCCTTAATGAGCCGTTGCAGTTGGTTCTCCATCATCGAGTGGGAGCTATTGCCAGCATCAAAATTCATGTATATTTTAGTGCGTAACTCCTCCTACATGCGTCGGGTTGCTGGATGTAAATTCTGTCGATGACTCTCCATCGCAGTCATGGAGATCTTTCCCTTCCTGGACTAGCTCATCAAGGGCATATGTTGGTGGCCCCGTAGAGATATCCTCTGTGCTCACAGGTTCGTGCTAGTCAGCTGGTGAATCTTGAACAATGGCCTCTAATTCTGCATCTGCGATTTTGTAGGCCATAGGTAGCCATTATTTGTCGAGATCCCTTCGTGCCTAGATATAAATGAATGAGGCTTGATAGAAAACCAAATGATACTTTGATATTTGGATGTGGAGACATTGGATAAGAGAGGAAACTTTATGGCCGTGGCTTGTAGTGCTTCCTAATAGACCCAAAAATGGATTGCACAGTCCTACCATCAACTGGGTTCTACGACCCACCATAATTCTGATAGCATGTGCCTTTACACACATTTTCTGTAGCGACGGACATCGGCTGGTAGTCCTTCGGCTCCATCCATGTGACTAAGGAAATGAGAATTAACAACCAACTATAGGAAAAATTGCATTCCCCGACTTGAGCAGCAACAACATCTTCTAACAACTAGTTTAACAGAAATAAGGACCAGTTCATTTGCACCCCTTCGATGCATTTCTACGCACACGCAACCACACCCAAATTGCATTAGACAGGACAATTCTTCTGGACGATATTGATGGCCAAACTACACGCCCCAATACAAACTGAGCACTCAAAAATACTGTCGATGCGATAGGAATGGCCATCGCATTGCAGTCCAAATCTCTGCTTCAACTACTGGGCAAGCCTCTTGTCATTTTATCACCCTTTGAAATACTGCGTCGGATCTTCACTAGCCTTTGGTAACCCCATAATGTTGGCAGTTAGGTCAACCGTGACCGAAATTGGGTTGTCCAACCAGAGTGTCCCACCATGAAAGCACGCCAACAACTATTTGAAGCATGCATTTTCTTCGTTCAATCTCCCAAAATGAGGCATGTTAATGAGCCCCAACAACCCAAACCTATCCAATCCTTGCACCCATAGGCGAGGAATATGTTGAATAGGTGCACCAGGTACCGTAGGCAGCAAATGGTAAGGCTCCTATGATACGTCCTTTAGTAGCAGCAAGTCATGGTCTTCATACTTCATCTTGACGAAGGCAGGTATGATGTTCATAGGGAAAGTCATCCCTTTTGGTAGCGGTGACAACTTCAATGGATACCTCTGATTCTTGGTGAGCTTCCTTGGCTTCGCCTTCGACTGTGTTGGAGCAACATATCCAGGGATATCATTGATAGAGACACCCCTGGGTGCCAAAGACTTAGCACCTCCTGATATTGATGGTCTATTTTGTGTTGTGTCTTCCCCTTGCTCCCTAGCAGTTGTGCATGTGTATCTCTTCTGCGGTGACATGGATATGGGCTTCTGGGCCTTCCAAATCGCTCTAGGGATCAAAGAGGATACGATTGACATGTTCATGAATTCCTCTTCAACCTACGTGGGTCGGATGGGGGATTCTTGCTTGCTCAAAATATCAATTATGTCGGGAGTGTGCAACATGCCACACTCTGCAATCCTCACAATGCAACTGAAAGTTCACTCCTTTCCTATCACACTCACTTTTACTCCTGCACTGAGCTCAACACTTCATTCTACTCAATTGAACATACCTCGCACCCACATCACATGCGTTCTTCTAATCACTTTCCCAATCCAACTCATCATTTCCAAATCTACCGTGTCCATCATGACCCAATCTAGCATTAGTAACCCAAAATCCACTGGAAATCCCATCTTACTAACGGTCGGATCAGTCATAAATGCATGTCACTTCATCAAGCACTGCCAGCTAACTGTATTAACTGTCTGTGTTTCTTATTGATTTGACCACCTCATAGTCTTGTGGCTGTCACTGATGGTCTCTCACTCGACACTATTGAGTGCTAACCTTGCGTAGCTTCTTCCTTTGTGCTCACCTCACTGCAATCTACCCAAAAAAAATTATTTTTTGTTTTTTATTTTTTGTTTTATTTTTATTTTTTCACTTGCATAGTGCCTCAAGCATTGCATGGCTCAGGACCCGTTCTATAGGGATTCAAGCAGCTACCATTCACAAGTTTTGGAAGTACTGCACCATCTACTAATTGAACTACACCCCCAGAAGTAATTGAATGAACAATAAATGGACCTAACCAGTGCATCTGTAACTTACCAAGATGCTTCATGAACTTACTGTCGTATAATAGCACCAAATCTCCTATGTAAACTACTTGTTCTTAATGTGGTGATCATGCCACGCCTTCTGTTGATCCTTCTCAACACACCGGTGGAAGCCTACGACAAAGCGGTCTTCTTCTAGTTGGATCAACTGTGCGATGCATTCCTCTAATGCTTCTGCATCATCTATGCCTATCGCAATATCAATCCATAGACTAGGAACAATGTATTCCATAGGCATGATTGCTTCTTTCCCATATACCAATTTGAACGTTTTTTGTGCCATCAACCTTTTACAAGTCGTGCGATATGCCCATAGTACCACTAGAATTTTCAAATCCCACTCATCGCAATTAGTATTGCATACCTCTATAAGCGCGGTTTCCAATATTTTGTTGAAGGCCTCAATAGTTCCATTTTCCTGCAGATGGTAGGGTGTACTTTTCTGATGCTGCACCTGCAACTCCTCGGTTAGGGCTCTCACAATTCGATTGATAAATTGACTTCCTTGGTCACTCATCAATATCCTGGTACATCCAAACCTTGTCGCAATATTCTTGAATATGAACTTGGTTGCTGTCGCAGCAGTGCAATCCACGACAGGAGCGGCCTCTACCATCCTTGTTAGATAATCGATTGCTGTAATGATGTACCATGAACCAGTCCCCTTTCCTAGTGGATTAATTGGACCCACAAAGTCCAAAACCCATTTATCAAAAGGTTGTAGAGTTACCTATGGCAAAAGCGACATCTCATCTCGTTGTGATGGTTTGCCAACGCGCTGACAGACATCGTAGCTTTTGTTGCACCTAGAAATATCACATTGCTTATCAACCTTCATGAGAATTTCACATTGCCTTTCAACCTTCTAGAAAGCCTGATTTAAGTCACCTTGGCCATTTTTTTTCCATACCTAGAAGGGACGACGCCTTCATGTTTTTAGCACAGAGCATCGACGACGCCTGTCTCAGTTGACCCATAAGCATCGTTGTCTCCTTTCTTTGGAAAAAACCCTAGACCAGCGCCTTTGTTAGTTTTTCTAATAGTGCTGGTGGTTAAAAATGAGAAAAAGGATGTTTCTAGAAGCTTCCATGTGAAAGCCTCCATGGGGTTAGTTCCCATATGCTTGGGATAGGTGGAATACGCCTCCCTCACCTATAGGGATCTCTTTCTATCATTTTTCCAAGTCATCTCTTGAGTTCTAGGCCTATAAATGAAGCCTTCATGATGAGAGTGGGAGGAGGCCAGAAAAAGCATCCTTATGCTGCTAGTTTGAAGTCTGAATCAGAGGCAAAGTAGAGTTAGCTTGTAGTTGGAGAGGTCTTCATAGTTATAGGAGATTGTAGACATTCTCATGAGATCGAAGCCATCGACATCAAGGATTTTTGGTTGTACTTCTTTCTCATCCATATATTAATACAAAGACATTTCCCTTTCCTATATTTGATTGTATTAATTGTAATTAGATATTATTGGATTCCTTGATCACCAATATGAATAGTCAATTTATCATGATGCTCTCATCCCGTTTGTTTGTCTTATGATCTATTTTACAGGTACTGAACCATTGCAAGGAATTTTGGAGAGAAGACAAGTAGATCTAGGGTTGAGGTATATTGTCTTTCATGTTAGTTAATTTTATTTCTCAAGGAAAGGATATGTTGTTGTGTCTTTTTTTCTGTAGGTGTGATTTACATTGCAGAGAAACAAGTAGTGTCTGCACTGATTGAGAATTCGTAACAATATCTTCGCGCATAATCTACTGCATCATTATGTAAGGTAGGCCACCATAAGCCAACACGCAGTAGCCTTGCCTCCATGGTGGCCTCCCGTGATTCATACATGTGCTTATGCTAGAATGGCTCCTTGCTCATGTGGTAAGATGCACCGTTGCAAGATTTCTTCTGGTCCAAGTTTGTATAATTTCCCCATGATCAGCTGGAAATCCGAAGCTTTCACTACCAACTTCTTCTTTTGGGTGGTCGACAGGTCCTCTAGAGCAACTCCAGTTGCCAAGAATTGAATGATTGGAGCATAATGGTCATCTACGATCTCTACTTGGAACAGCTACGCATCAGGAAATCTATCATCAATATTGGTAGGCTCTTCTTCTATCTCAATGTGAGACAGATGATCAGGGACAGGATTCAACCGTCCTAGCTTCATGATTATTTCAAAGTCAAATTCGTGAAAAATTAGCAGTCATCGACAGATCTTTCCCCCCAACACAGGCTAATTGACCAGGTATTGCAAAGCAGAATGGTCCGTGAACATTTTGAAGTGATCGCCCAATAGATAGTGCCTAAAATTTTTCAGTGCATAAACCATTGCCAAGCCCTCTCTCTTGGTGGTTATATAATTTCTTTCTACAAAAGACGACTTCCTACTTGCAAATGCGATTAGATTATCCAGGTCGCCCTCTCCTGACTGTGCAAGTACTACCTCGAGTGCAACAGAAGAGGTGTCGACATGGACATGGAACTCCTTCTTCCAATTGTGGAATACCAGGATGGGCGCCAACACCGTCTTGGCCTTCAGTGTGTGGAAACCCCCCTGATACTCATGATTCCATTCAAATGAAGCATCCTTCTTTAGCAGCGTCTTCATAGGGACCGTAATTGCAGCGTATCCTTTGATGAACTTGCGATAATACCTCGTTTGTCCCAGCATCGCCCGAAGTATCTTCACATTAGTTGGTGGTGGCAGATTAAGGATCAGTGCAATCTTTGAAGGATCAACCAACAACCCTTACTTGCACACGATGTGTCCTAACAATATTCCGAATGGCGCGCAAAAAATGCACTTCTTTGAATTCAATGCAATTTGATGTTGTTGACACATTTCCAGCATCAATCACTGGTTTTCTAAATGATCCCTAACTAAACCATAGACTGTCCAATCATCCATGTATACCTGTAGGAACTTCGGAATGAAATATTTGAACACAGTGACAACCACCCGAGAAAATATTGTTGGTGCATTCTTCAATCCAAACGACATGATTGTATGTTGAAAACAACCCCATTCTGTGATGAATGTGGTCTTATGCCAATATTCCTTTCTGATTCGGATCTCATGATACCCTGAAAATCCATCCATGAGTGAGTACATCTCCTGAACACCTACCCCTTCAAGGACCTGATCTGTAAAGGGAGTTGGAAATGGATCATGCAGGTAGGCATCGTTCAGCTTCCTCAAATCGACACAAATGCGAACTTCTCCAGTCTTTTTGTCTTGAACCACCATAGGGCTTATCCATTCTGACTCTTCAACCGGCTCAATGATTCCAGCATCCACCATCTGTTCAAGCTCATATTTGACACGTTCTTTCTATCATGGGTTCAGTCGATATGACCTCTATCGTACAGGTTTTGCATCCAGTTTCAATGATATTTTCATCTCCCCTAGATCACCTAATATCCCTTTCATTTTTTAGAATCGTGTTGAAAATAGATCCCGGAACTCATGCAACAGATCTGTGACCTGTGCCATTGTCTGATCGTCCCAATAGTCCATAATATTAGAAAAATTTGGGTTTTCTTTTTTCCTAATGTTAACTTTTCGGATCTTCAGCTACTGACTCATGGGGTCGGTTGGTATGTCTGGTGCTGCAACATTGTGACTGCCTTCTAATTCCAGAATATTGACATTCCTTATATCATCATCATCTTTAGGTTCACTAGATATATTATATCACGCCATCAGGGATTTCAATGACACTACGCATGTGGATCTACAGGGTATGCGGGTGGCACAACCTTCAATACTACATCGCGAATGATTTGGAGTGCATTGTGGACCTCAGGGTTAGTGTCTTGGAAACTAAGAGTCTGCACAAAGAAAATCAAAAGCTCCTCCCAGGTAGTTATGGTTCTGCATAGCTCTATCGCTAGATACCAGGATCTAGGAATTTCGTCCAAAGTATGAACAAAAGCATGGACCCACTCATTCTTGGGTCACGATGCCCACAAATCCTAGAATTCCATTAAATGACTAGAGGGGTTATTTCACCCATCATATTTTCTAGCAAGATAGGTCTCTGAATCACTGAAGCGCACCATCATCAATCGTTGACACTGTAGCCATTCTTGTATTGCTTGTTTATGAGTCTCCCACCAGCGTGCTGGGGTAGCCTTCAATGCTTCCTCCAGTGCTAATAGCCTCTACGGTTCTAACGCTTTCTCTTCAATTTTTTGGAGGAATTCGGACAACTCTAGTAGCCCCTCATAGATCAATAGCACACAAATCTCAGTTGTAACATGGCATAGATATTGTGTGATCAGTCCTCACTTTCTAAAATACACCTCATGAGGCTGATTTTTCCAATTTTCTAAAGCATCATCAGAATCAAAGGACACAGAGCTAACGCTGTACCATCTGAGTTCGTCGTCGGTAGTAGGGTAGGTGTATTCCTCAGATATATTATAGGCATGATCCCAACCTCTCCCATCCTCATCCTTGATAGGTTCAATATATCAACGTCCTTCCTGAGGGTCCATGGAAGTAATGACTCTGATATCTTAGTTTTTGAATGTCATAACCCACTTCTTGAAATTGATAACTACCATGCTATCATTAGCCCATCCAATACCCAGTAGCACAGGATAATATCCTCCACCATCAACTACTTTAATGACTTCAAAATCAGCATATGTCTTCATACCTTCGATATCGACAATCAGGTTCAAGACACGGCCAATAGGATGAACCTTGGCCTGATTTGCTAGTCACAGTTGCATAGGGGACCACCCCAATGTTGGATTTCCCATCAAATTCCAACTCTGCTTGGTCAAAATATTCACATCTGACCCTAGATCTAGAATAATAGAATCGACTTCATAGTCCCCTATCCGGATGTTCATTCTCATCTCTTTACCTGTCTTTCTCTTTTGGAGGGAATTTAATGGAGAATCCTTCAACATCTGATTTCTTTGGCACAACAACTTCTCAATATCTTTGAGATCCTGAGGATCTCCAGCTAACAATAGATAGCTCTAAAATAACTGTTGCAAGGTACCATGCTGTCACGGCGGTCTTGCATCTACAAAAGGATCAAAAGCAGATGACATTTCAACAACAGGAAACTTACCCAGATTCCTCTTGATTGCATGCTTGGCTTGAAAGAACGTCTCCTTCTCCGTCATAATATCAAATGCTTCCCTTTTGTTCCCTACAAACCCAACTTGTTGACGGGGTCCATCTTCTCCATTTGTCGCACTTACACGAATGACAACAATAATGTTGATAGCCTGGATTCTGTGTTCCGCTAGAATTGTCACAACTGTGGGTCCTTGATTAAGGTTTTGAGCTTGGTTCAAGGATGGCTTCATCGACGGTGTGTTTATTGGCTGATCCTGAGTCTATAGTGGGATCTGAGGCTGATTCTACAATGGTTGTTGGGTATTTACTTGGTTTTGGTTTTGAAACTGGTTCTACAACTGAGGGAAATTTTCAACATTATGCTTGCTTGCTGCATAGTATGTACACTGTGCATGGGGACACTCCCTCTAATAGTGGCCAAATACCACGCAGGTGTAACACTGGATGGATTCTCAACCTCATCCTCCTCCTCATTCGAAGCCTCCTCCTTGTCCCCTAAATCCTCCTCGAAATCCTCCGGTTTGCTGATATTGTGGTTAGGATAGATGTTGCGGGGGATTTGGTTGTTGTTGAACATATTGTGCTACTTGAACATACTATGGTTGAGGATGATCAATCTGAACTTGATTGTACTATGTTCTCGGTGCAAACTGTGGTTGTGCCACGAACTTTGGCTACGATGTGAACTGTGGTTGCAACAGTGATGGAATAAACTGCATTTGCGGAGGTGGTGTATACTGCACTGTCAGTTATACCATTTGTAGCTGTGACTTCTGGATCATATGGGGATCCTCACCCTTCACAAAATATGAATCATATGTTCTCTCTTGAAGTAGGTCGCAAGCTCGGCAGTATTTATCCTCGTGCCCTACTGAATGATAAAAGGAGTAATACAAACTTTATACCTTTGTAACCATCTTCTGCATGTAGCTACAGTTTTCATGTCCATGCCTGTATACCTGACATACACGACGCCATGGAACACCAGCACAACTTAAAGGGTTCGGTGCCCCTGATAGAAAATAATTTCAGAAATTTGGACAACTGTCCTTCGTGTGTCCATTCGTACGACACCATGTGCACAAGAGATCATCATGCTCTTCTTTTACCTTCTTAATATCCTGCAGTTGGAGTGTCAAATTTTCTAGCTACGCCTAAATCTGGTTCATGCCAACTGCAGTCTCCCCAATAGGTGAAGCTTCTAACTTCATCATCATCTCCAGAGCCTCATTCTGCATCACCATCTTTTGCTGCATTAACGGTTGTCTGATGTGTGGAACCAGTGCAACAATGAACCACTCCTTATGTTGAACATCGCTCATTTCAAAGTTGGCTCGAGCCATCAACGTCTTAAACCATTGATAAAAATCCCAAATAGTTTCATTCAGAAACTGCTTGATCTCCTTGAGTTTTGTAATATATTGGGCCTCAAATTTGGGTTCTTAAATTCCTCGAATAGTCATTCTCAGATCTCATTCAATGTTTTCACTGTGGTCCCTTGAGGAACCTGCATGAATCTCATGTACTGGTCAAGCACATGACCCCTAAGGGTGGTCGTCAATTGCCTTCTCTTAATATCATCATCCACGCTCTGTCTGGAAATACAAACTGCTTCACATAAGAACCAGTACTGCTCTGGGTCATCAGTCATGTTTCCATGAAATATTGGTAACTTCAGCTCGTTGCCCGCCATTCTAGGCCTTCTTCCTATAAACGGTGTTATACTGCTAGAATGCTGCTAGCACGTCAAACAAGGTGACGTAGAATGCTCTTTTCTACCTGTTGGTGGAGTAGTGTGTGAAGGTGTGGACACATTAGTGCTAGGGTTTGAACTTCTTGCTATCCTAGGCATAGCCTGGGTCTATTCGTCCTCATGGTCACTGTAGGGTCGCTTCATCCTGTATGGTTGTTCTTTGCGGTCTTGTGTCTCGATCATAGTAGGACCTTCCCTTGTCTTATGCCTCTTCTCTTGTCTAAACCTTACTCCTCCCCTCATACAACCACTTGTTTCCTCGTCGAGCCCCACAATTTCCTTAGAAATAATACCCATCTACCCCTTATCTTTCCATCCCCCCCCCCTTTTTGTCACAGTGTCCATAGCCTCCGCACACCAGAGTTCCACTACTTGAGGTGAATTTTTAGAATACCCTTCTCAAGAATTAGCATATTAATAGATAATTGTAGATACAATAAGAACCTACCTCATGGAACGTTGAAGAATTATCTTTCTGCTTCGTTGTATGCCTTATTGGTATCGACTACAAACTCAGTGATGTATCCTTCCAGATACTATCCAACCATACTTCAACAACTCGTGATGCTTAGTTATTGGTTTATTGTAGCTCTTAGATCATTCCATGGGTCCAGGATGTGGGCTCTCCTCCTTTATGATTATTCTTCTTATAAGTGAACTGTGCTAGCCATTCATACAGTATGACTGGGAATTCACAAAAGAACCATTTGTATGGACCGTTGTAGATATATCTATTCAAGGATGACCTGGTTGTCGACAACTTTGGATTCTGATTCTCTGTTTCAACGAACTCTCACAGCTTTAGGTCAAACCAGTCTTCAATCTCCAGTTTTGTTGGAAGACACAACATATCCTCCCTTCAGTTGCAATGAGGTCCCGACAACGAGGTCTCAATTGCTCTCATTTACCTTGGTTCAAAAATTCAACATGGTATTATCTCCTTGTTCAGGATAACAACAAGTCTTTTTTTATATCCATTGTACACCAGAAGCAACTGAGTTTACACATAAATCATGGAATGATAGCCTTTCTCCCTCTGGATTTTGTCTAGATAAGTCTATCCAGGTGTGACGGACTATGAGAAAGTGTACATGTCTAGGTGGAAAGGTTTGAAACTGACATGATTGTGAATTGAATTTGGTGTTTTGCAGTGTTATTTACAGGTACCTACGTATATTCTTAAGGAATTGACTATTAAACATATAGAAAGATGTCTTCTTAAATTTTCATACCATGAATCCTTATACCCTTCAACTATGTTGTTTGGAGGGACGATATGCAGGTATCCTTATGCAAGCTTGGCCTATTTAGGATGACTATAGGAAGAAAAACTAATCCCTAACAACATGTGGAGAAGAGAAAGTTTTTGAATTGGCTTGATGAGTCCTTCGGCTTCATGTGCATTCATATTATATCCTGGGATCTTTTGTTCCACCTTGAGGGACTAACAACTTTGAAGGAAGCTTTGGAAAATCTTGAATCTGTGTTTGGAAAACAATATGAGCTCTGAGGGAACATATTGGAGAATGATCTCATTTCATTACAACCCAACAGTTTTGAATCTATTAAACAATTCTTCACAAATTCCAAGTCACTAGTACTGCAATGTAAACAATGTGGAATAGAGAGGAAAGATCAGCAATTGGTTCTATCAGTACCGAGCAAGCTTGGCTCAGAGTACTCAGTATATGTCTCTACATTCCATCCAATTTTCCAATTTTCTAAAGCATCATCAGAATCAAAGGACACAGAGCTAGCGCTGTGCCATCTGAGTTCGTCGTCAGTAGTAGGGTAGATGTATTCCTTGGATATATTATAGGAATGATCCCAGCCTCTCCCGTCCTCATCCTTGATAGGTTCAATATATTGACGTCCTTCTTGAGGATACATGGGAGCAATGACTCCGATATCTTGTTTTTGAATGTCATAAACCACTTATTGAAATTGATAATTGCCATGATATCATTATCCCATCCAATCCCGAGTAGCGCAGGATAAGATCCTCCACCATCAACTACTTCATTGAATTCAAAATCAGCATATGTCTTCATACCTTTGATATCAACGACCAGGTTCGAGACACGACCAATAGGATGAACCTTGGCCTGATTTGTTACTCACAGTTACACAGGGGACCACCCCAATGTTGGATTTCCCATCAACTGCCAAGTCTGCTTGGTCAAAATATTCACATCCGACCCTAGATCTAGAATAATAGACTCAACTTCATAGCCCCCTATCCGGATGTTCATTCTCATCTCTTTACCTGTCTTTCTCTTTTGGAGGGAATTTACTATGGAATCCTTTAGCATCTGATTCCATTGGCACAACAACATCTCAATCTCTCTAAGAGCCTCAGGATCTCCAGCTAACAACAGATAGCTCTCAAATAACTCTTGCAAGGTACCATGCTGTCACGACGGTCCTGCATCTACAAAAGGATCAAAAGCAGATGACATTTCAACAACAGGAAACTTACCCAAATTCCTCTTAATTGCATGCTTGGCCTAAAAGAACGTCTCCTTCTCTGTCATAATATCAAATGCTTCCTTTTTATTCCCTACAAACCCAACTTGTTGACGGGGTCCATATTCTCCATTTGTTGCACCTACACGAGTGACAACAACAATGTTGACATCCTGGATTCTATGTTCCGCTAGAATTGTCGCAACCGTGGGTCCTTGATTAAGGTTTTGAGCTTGGTTCAAGGGTGGATTCTGAATCGACGACATGTTTATTGGCTGATTCTGATTCTGTAGTGGGATCTGAAGCTGATTCTGCAATGGTTGTTGGGTCTGTACTTGGTTTTGGTTTTGGAACTGGTTCTACAACTGAGGGATTTTTTCAGCCTGCCACTTCGCAATCAACTGAGGGAAATTTTCGACATTATGCTTGCTTGCTACATAGTATGTACACTATGCATGGGGACACTCCCTCTGATAGTGGACAAATACCATGTAGGTGTAACACTGGATGGACTCTTGACCTCGTCCTTCTCCTCGTTTGAAGCCTCCTCCTCATCCCCTAAATCCTCCTCGAAATCCTCTAGTTTGCTGATATTGTGGTTGGGATAGCTGCTGTGGGGGATTTGGTTGTTGTTGAACATATTGTGCTGCTTGAACATACTATGGTTGAGTCTAATCATTCGGAACTTGATTGTACTATGGTCGCGGTGCAAATTGTGGTTGTGCCATGAACTCTGGCTGTGATGTGAATTGTGGTTGCAACTGCGACAAAATAAACTACATTTGCGGAGGTGGTGTATACTGTACTATCGACTGTACCATCTGCAGCTGTGACTGTAGGATCATGTGGGCATCCTCGCCCTTCACAAAATAGGAATCATATGTTCTCTCTTGAAGCAGGTCGTAAGCTCGGCAGTATTTATCCTCGTTCCCTCCTGAGCGATAAAAGGATCAATACAAACTTTCTACCTTCATAACCATATTCTGCATGTAGCTACTGTTTTCATGTCCATGCCCATATACCTGACATACGTGACACCATGGCACACCAGCACAACTCAAAGGGTTCGGTGCTCCTGAGAGAAAATAATTTCAGAAATTCGGACAGGTGTCCTTGGTGTGTCCATCCGTACGACAACGCATGCACAAGAGATCATCATGCTCTTCTTTTACCTTCTTAATATCCTACAGTTGGAGTGTCAAATTTTCTAGCTATGCCTGAATATGGTTCATGCCAACTGCAGTCTCCCCAATAGGTGAAGCTTCTAACTTCATCACCATCTCTAGAGCCTCATTGTGCGTCACCATCTTTTGCTGCATTAACGGTTGTCTGATGTGCGAAACCAATGCATCAATGAACCACTCCTTATGTTGAACATCACTCATTTTGAAGCTGACTCAAGCCATCAAGGTATTAAACCATTGATCAAAATCCCAAATAGTTTAATTCAGAAACTGCTTGATCTCCTTGAGTTTTGTAATATATTGGGCCTTAGATTTGGGTTCTTAAATTCCTCGAATAGTCCTTCTCGGATATCATTCAGTGTTTTCGCCGTGGTCCCCTATGGAACCTGTATGAATCTCATGTACTAGTCAATCACACGACCCCTGACGGTGGTCATCAATTGGATTCTCTTAATATCATCATCCACACTCTGTCTGGCAATCCAAACTGCTTCACATAAGAACCAGTACTGCTCCGGGTCATCAGTCATTTTTCCATGAAATATTGGTAACTTCATCTCGTCACCCACCATTCTAGGCCTTCTTCCTACAAACAGTGTTCTGCTGCTACACTGCTACTGGCACGTCAGACAAGGTGATGTAGAATGCTCTTTTCTACTTGTTGGTGGAGTAGTGTATGGAGGTGTGGACACGTTACTGCTATGGTTTGAGCTTCTCGCTATCTTGGGAGTAGCCTGGGTCTGGCTTTCCTCTTCGTCACTGTAGGGTCACTTCGTCCCGTGTGGTTTTTCTTCATGGTATTGCGTCTCGATCACAGCAGGACCTTCCCTTGTCCTATGCCTCTTCTCTTGTCGAAACCTTACTCCTCCCCTCATACAACCACTTATTTCCTCGTCGACCCCCACAATTTCCTTAGAACTCATACCCATCTACCCTTTATCTTTCCATTTTCCTCCCCCCTTTCGTCACAATGTCCACAACCTCTACACACCAAATTTCCACTACTCAAGGTGCATTTTTAGAATACCCTTCTCACAGATAAGCATATTAATAGATAATTGTAGAGACAATAAGAACCTACCTCATGGTCGGTTGAATAATTCTCTTTCTGCTTCATTGTATGCCTTATTGGTATTGACTACAAACTCAGTGATGTATCCTTCTAGAATACTATCCAGCCATACTTTGACAGCTCGTGATGCTCTGTTATTGGTTTCTTGTAGCTCCTAGATCAGTCCAAGTGTCTAGGATGTGGGCTCTCCTCCTTGATGATTATTCTTCTTATAAGTGAAATGTGCTAGCCATTCATACAGTATGACTGGGAATTCACAAAAGAACCATTTGTATGGACCATCGTAGATATATCTGTTCAACCACCTGGTTGTCGACAACTTCGGATTCTGATTCTCTATTTCAGCAAACTGTCACAGCTTTAGGTCAAACCAATCTTGAAACTGACATGATTGTGAATTGAATTTGGTGTTTTGTAGTCTTATTTGTAGGTACCTATGTATCTTCTTAATGAATTGACTATTGAACATATAGAAATATGTCTTCTTCAATTTTCGTACCATGAATCCTTACACCCTTCAACTATGTTGATTGGAGGGATGATATACAGGTATCCTTACGCAAGCTTGGCTTGTTTAGGATGACTATGGGAAGAAAAACTGATCCCTAACAACATGTTGAGAAGATAAAGTTTTTGAATCGGTTTGATGAGTCCTTTGGCTTCATGTACATTCATATATCCTGGGATCTTTTGTTCCACCTTGACGGACTAAAGACTTCGAAGGAAGCTTAGGAAAATATTGAATCTGTGTTTGGAAAACAATATGAGCTCCAAGGGAACATATTGGAGAATGATCTCATTTCATTACAACCTAGCAGTTTTGAATCTATTAAACAATTCTTCACAAATTCCAAGTCACTAGTACTGCAATGTAAACAATGTGGAATAGAGAGGAAAGATGAGCAACTGGTTCTATCAGTACCGATAAAGCTTGGCTCAGAGTACTCAGTCTTTGTCTCTACATTCCATCTCGGAATATCTTCCATCCCTAATTGGAAGATTCCTTCTCTAGATGCTTTTGTTGAGTCCTTAATACAAGAGAAAGATAAATTGGTTCAAATGGGTGTGTTTTGAACCTCCAAGAACCTAGCACTCTTAGTGACATACTCAACCAATGCGAAAGAAAGAGAGAAGAACAAATGGGAGGAGACCAAAAAAACTGATACGAATCCAAAGGAGAATCGTAGATATTCTGATGGAGCCTCAGGTTCCAATAAAAAGAATAAATTAAAGAAGACTAAGTGTCCATAATGTATAAGAGGCTTTCATCTAGAGAACTAGTGCATGAAGAAGACCATCGACCAATTCAAAACACTAATTGAACATAACAATATTTCCCTTCCACAAGGTGTAGAGATGTCTGAAGTTGGAGAGCAGACTGAAGAATATGAGAGGTGCCATGCTTTCAAAGCAGGTTTCACTTAGTCGAAGGTTTACTTGATATATTCTGTAGCATCCAACCACGTGGTTGCCTCCAAATAATCCTTCACTATTATGGATTTCTCAGGAGGATCTAGCATTCATATGGGGATTAAATCATAGATCCCACCAATAGGTAGCGATTTTATTAAAATCCATCATTGTGAGTTCAAGAATGTACTCTATGTGTCCTCTCTTATTTTGTTATCTCTTTATCAGATGACACATACTGGTTCACCAAAGCAAGTTGTATTTGGTCCTGACTTAGTGGAGATATCAGATATATCAACTAGGAATATTATAGTGAAGGTTTTTTCAAACCATGCTGCATGGCATATGAATTCTCACACTTTCTCTGATACTCAGATCCAACACAATCTCAGTAGCCATTCGAAAGGGGAGGTATAAAATATATTACATCTCAATTTGCAGATAATGATATGTTGTCTAAGATTTCAGTTTCAGAAGATGGAACAATATCAACATGATATTGATATTAATATTGTACCTCAAGATGATCCATATCCAGATCCATCTCCTATTCCAAATTAGAAGCGTCTTAAATGGATGAAAAGCTCATTGAAGCAACTGGGAATGATGATAGAAGAAAAACGAGGTCCTTGTATCAGAATGAATATGTTACACTCTCGCACACAGCTTCACTACCTACATAGTGGTGCAACAAACTTCTAGGAAGATGTGACTTGATGATAGCGAATGATCCACAATTTGGCCCACTAAAGAACAAAATGGATCATTCCATTCCTCCTCCAGAAAGAAGAGACAAAATAAACATTCAATATATTAGAAGAATATGGAAAGGTTCACATGCACATTCCTAAGATGATGATGCACAGAAGAACCGTGATTTTGCATAGCTCCTCCACAGAGCTAAAATTTTACAAGTTTTTTATCGAAAGAGGAAAATTTCCTCTTTAGTATAGCTTGTTTTCATGATTCATTGCTTATTTTGAGGGGGGGTCCCACGAGGTTTTCACCATTTTCCTTAGTTTATTAATCAAATTCTATTTCTTTTAGATTGTATGGGTGACTTTTGTCCTAGTTTCCAGAGCCCAAAGTTGTCCAAGTTAGGATTAAGGGGGGGTATTGGGATTAAATAATACTCCATTGTCCATATATAGTATATTTGACCATCTTGCCTAACTTAGGAGTCATTTGGGTTATTTTGGTGCCACCATGATATTGGTGACACTGGTGCCATTGGTTCCATTGGTGCCACGTGTGCCATTGTTGCCATCGATTCTAATCCATACATTATAGGAGTCACTATGAGTTCCACCACCATCCTCCATTAGTTGTTTGTGGTAGGTAGGAATTTATGTTGAGTCAACCTCCAATTACAATCAGTTAGATCACTCTCAATTAGTCTAGAACCATTTTTTCATTCATGCATGGGGAGTGGTTCCTTTTCCACCTACCTCATCAATTAATTACTGATGGTAGAACTGATTTAGACATCTGGAGTTAGAATAGTGAGCTCCAAATGTGATTTAGACACACCTATTTAGCTATTCAATCATCTTGAGATGGTAGATTTGAACCCTATCCATGGAATTCAAATTCTATTTATTGTCTAATCATTGTATTATTCTTGGAATGAATGAAGGTTAATGGTGTAATTAACTGATCAATTCTTATCAGATTTGTCTCAAAATTGTCTTGTTTAGTGTACATTGTCTTTGATATTCCACTTCATAATTCTACATCTCAATTGCTCTCATTTTCTTGTAAATCAATTGTTCACAAATTTAACATCCATATGTACCTCCTGCACATGATATGAGTCCCTAGACATACGAGGTGTTTCTGATGCTAGCTTATATGATTTCTTGCCACAACACAACTATTAACTAGGGAGGATAGTCTTCCTCTGGTGGGGTACAACTATCAACTTTCGGTGGTGGAGTACCATCTATTGGTGGGGATAGACAAAAATCCCATGAGCCCCATATTGAGCCACATGTTCGCACGGTGTGTGGTCAAGCCTGCTATGGTCGTAGATCAACACATGGTACCTCTACTATGACTGTCGGTCATGTAAGGATATTGTAAAATCTCTAATGTCGTTCAATTTATTTTTTCCATATTGTACACATATTAAAAGATTCTTAATATATACAATTTTGTAACTTGTAGGAACTTGATGCCTCTACAAGGGGTGGTAGTGTACCTAGTGTTTTCATATCTGAGGCAGAAACAACCAACACTAAGATCATATTTCAACATGTCATTTTGTAAATGCATGTCATTTTTTCAATACATGTTAGTTCCTTAATTTTTTAGATGGTATATTTGCAATTTTTGAAGCTACAGTCACCACATTCTCAACAAGATCTAGGAGACATTAGTTTGAGTGAATTCCCCCTAGGTGGATTATATGATTACCTCGGGAATGTAAGTACATGGTTAATGATTTGATGTTGTTTATACTAGTTTTTTCTTACTGTACTCCTTTATATATTTTCTAATATTTTTAATTTTTAAACTTGCAGGTGTAATCTAGGTCTGCAGAGGGGCAATAAATTGCTAGTAGTGATCCATCCCATAAGGGTTATATGTCGCAGGAAGAGGTAATTATATTACAACATGTTAGGTTTTTGGTACATATTATTTCATCCATTCATGTCCATGTCTAACTATGACAACACTCTATCATTGTAGGAATCAACGCAAATCACTGCACCACCTCTTTGGTTTGGAACTCTCGATAGTCCAAATGTAAAGAAGGGTTTTTTCTACACCAGGTGACCCTCTTTCGTAAAAAGAGAGTGTGTGCATGATCATGGACCTACTAACTCCATGGATGTACACGTAGCGTTCGATGACTGTTTTTAGTTAGCTTTCAATTCACTCAACAATTTTTTTTTCTTAATGTTTTTTTCACATGTTTACAACATCACGATGGAGAGTCCTCCATGCCAAACCTTAGCGGATTTGTTGATGCTACAGTTAATGTTGCATCTATAATGTGAATAATTCACACAAAGGTATCTACTTGAATATTTGTAGATGTACATTTCATTTGTATTGTGTATGCACATGCATGATGTCTATATATTTTATCATTTGGTGAATGTATCCTCACTCTGGTCCATTAGTGCACATGATTGAGGCTCATGTTCAACCTATAGATCTGCTTGCTACTGAAGAAACCTAGTCTCCTAACCCATAACATATTTTTTCGATGAGATGTTCATTAATTACAAAATTGGTTAGTACTTTCTCATGCATATATGTTGATAATTGTTTAGATAATTGACATAATATAATTTATTTGTAGAGCACCATTGCAGAGAGGATTTTTGGTGAGATGTTGATTAATTAAAAAATTGGTTTGTAATTTCTCATGAATACATGTTGATAATTGTTTAGATAATTGACATATTATATTTTATTTGTAGAGCACCATTGCAGAGAGGATTTTAGTAAAGAGGAGGACACCATAGGAATCTATACCCTAGATGGATTCAGTGAGTGTTTGTTTTATGTAATTGAGTTGTATTTTAAATTTTGAAAGTTTGTTAGTGATTCAGTATTAGTTCATTTACCTGATCAAGAAATACAATATTTGAATTGCAGATGCCAGAGATGCACAATGGTCGTGGATATAGGAAACAAGCATCACAGTTAGGGAAAAAAAGAGGAACTTAGAGTTTTGATGTGTTGTCACATACCCCAATTTTGTAAAATTATGTAAATTGTTTTATTTTATTTCTGAGACATTATGTTAAACTTAATCCTAAGTAGGGATTGATGACTCAGCAGAGTCAACAGTTATGGAGTGTAATTCAGAATATTTTATTAATAATAAATAAATTATGGAGACAACAGCATGGGAGATCTGTTAAAAGAGGTTACTGGTCAAATTGGTGGATGGAACTAGGTGGAAAGGCAAAAGACAAGTGGCAGCATCCTCAAACACTTCCTAAGTTGCAGGTGGCAACTTCCCTATATTTGGGGTCATGATTCCCCAAGAAAGTGGAATCTGAGCAGGTGGCTCATTAAATGACAGTTAACCCAACTAAGACCTAGGCAATCTTTAAAAAGTACTCAATGAAGAGAGCTTAGGCTGCTCATATTTTATTCCAGAGAGAATTCATTCAGGTGAATGTTATTCAGGAATTTCATTGAGGAAAGAGGGAAAACAGTAAGGAAGTGTTTTGAGTGGATTGCTGCAGTAACTTGATTTTTATTACAGCTATTTGGGATGAGAGAACTGACTGATAGTTCTGAGTGAATACTGAGTTGAAGACTGGTATCTGATTTGCTGCACCTAGTTCCAGCCAGGGAGACCAGAGCAAGCTCAGGGATCCTGAGAAGTCGTTGTCTGAGCGCTCTCCAGGAATTGGTAGGGAGGAACGGCCTCCCATTGTTGTTGTTGTCCACAGCTTAAACAGGTTCTGTCATTCATTTCTTTATGTTTTCTAAGTATGAATGGATGAATTTTATGTTAATTTACATGTCTGAGTAATTAGTTAATATCAGTAAGGTTAGTATCTCAGAATATCAGTAGTAAAAACTTGTTAGTAATCACTGTGTTTTTCCACATCTGGAATCACTAGATCATACTCCAGCACAGTATCTCAGTATTATGAAGTAATATCCTTCAGTACTGAGTTTCCTATTTAGCTATTTTCAGTATCCGCTAGTATATCCATTAATTTTTAAGTTACTGTATTTTGAATACAATAAAAGCTATGGTACATTATAGAAAGAAAAAGTTAGATCACTTTTCAGTTTATTTTGTTATATAGTTTCATCATTGTTTCTGACAATTTTTACTTCTCGAAATTTAACTCATACAAGATTAAACCACAGAGCTTCTTTTATCTCATTATGCAGTTATAAACATATTATTACCTATACTTATAGAATACTAGAAGGAGTAAACAAC
>LPNX010584094.1:55405-93447 GCA_001517045.1 Pseudotsuga menziesii | reverse complement strand
GTGTTAAACAATTCTTTTTCTTTTATCTAATTTCATAAGGAAGTAATAATTTAACTGACAGATTAAATTCATCAAAACCTTTCTTAAGATTTGTTAACCAGTACAGAAATTTAAGTAGCCGAATGCTATCCTCTGTACACCTTATAAAAACAAAGGGTACACTTCAAAAGAACCTTATATTTCAGTAATAGCAGGTCATTACTTTGCATTAGTAAGTTCTATGGTTATAATAATATTCATAATATCATACTTCTATATTTAGCTAGTGTAGGAAAAAGTAATCTTATAAAAACAATATGAAGAATATAAATACTTAAATTATAAACCCTGTATTTAGTATTCTGTCTTATAAATCTTAGACCTTTCTAAAGATATTATTAAGTTAAATGCAGAATATAAGAACCTTAAAACTTAAGAATGTAAACCCTACATTTCATTAATAAATTTACACCAGTAAATCATGTATAACAACACAGTTAAACAGAACTTAGACTGCTCGTACGTCGAGCTTAATCAACAGGGTATAAATCTTTTATTAACCCATAAATACAGCAGAAATAGTATTGTTATACTTAACATCGAACAAAAAAAAATAGCAGGATACTCAAACTGTAAAAGCTTAGGGTTTAACCCTACAACTTTTAGTTTTTACAAAAGAATAATAATTGTAAAATTAAGACAACAGTTTATTTCCGGCCGCATAAATAAACTATACTAAAGGCTGTTTAAGCCTATAGATTCTTTATTTCTTGTATAGACTAAAAACAAGAATTATGTAATAATACAAACAAGAAAGAGTTACAAAAGAATTTGCAGTAATAATGGTGGGCATAGTAACCTAGGGTAAATACCCAAAACATTACATTATGCACAAGTGTATAAACTGTATATAAAAAGATAAATAAAGGCGCGGCAGTATTACTCAAAACGATAACAAAAACAAAATCTGCACCAGGCTATAGCCTGTTCGTATTTCCTTATGCAAACATAACCATATTTACAAACGAATTCTCAAAAATCACGGCCGTAGCCGGAGGGCTCTATACAAGAGCTAGGGTTTTGTTTTACCCTTAATATTAAACATTAAAAATAAACAACCCAGAATTCTCGAAGGACAACAAAGGAGCAGCAACACCCAACTCTGCGCATTCGCGTAAAGGTTTCACACAAGTTGTTAAGCCGTGGAAGAGACCAAGGCTTATCGGGGCCATATTGTCGAAACCCTTTCTCCCATAAAAGCAATGACGAATAGCCGGTTCACCTGCCAATCAGTATACGACCAACTGTTAGTGATCGTTGGTAGTGTAAAGAAATGTTTTAATGAGTATACATATATTGCCGTAACTTAAAATAAAAAGAGTAAGGTAGAACTTACCTTCTATTTTCGAAACCCTTAACAAGGATACCGCGGATAGCATGAATGAGAACCTGCCAGTCGATGGGGAAGAAATGGAGTTAAACCTCCAAATATCTAACAGAGAAGGAAACCCTAGCGAATCGATGGAGGGAGGAGAATATCTACAGCTGCAACATTTCTTCCTTCCGTTATCTCACGGCCAACAGGTAGACCAAGTCACATTATTGTTGCAGGGATAATCATCCTCACGGCATAGAGAAAGGTGGGACGAGGGTATCGACCAAGAACAAATCCAGCGATGGCAGTATTGCAGAGCAAACAGCAAAGAGATGGAACATTCCAAGCACCTTCTCAACACAGAAACCAAACTCACGAAGAGCTGAAGCAACGAGAAGACGAATGGCGAGCAATTCAACAACAAATGGTGCAGGAGAGTTGCAGAGCGTCCGAAGGCCAAGGGCAAAAGAGAAATGACCAGTTAGGGTTCAGTTGTCGACTTTATAACGCCAATGCATGGCCACAAAGTAACCATGTAGCACTTTAAATAATTGCTACAAGAGAGTATTATTTCTATAGTCCATGACCGATGATTATGTCCCTACCAAATCATCACTGGAAGGTTCCATATCAAGCCTTATACCATGTTAGAACCTACGCTAAAATATCAACATGCATGTTAGTTCAATGATCTAGAACATTACATGTTACATAATGTTTATTTGCATGGCGGCGTTTGCATAAATATAAAGAATTGTTTATGGTACCAAAGGACTATAGAATAATAGGTTATGATGATAGTTTGATTGTTTTTAACCATAAATCCAATGCCATTCATTGGTAACTCAAGGTAAGGTAAGAACATATCTACTCATTATTGAGTATATAATTAATAGTTTTTCCATCATGCTTTTCATAGTTTTGTTTTGACATATTATATTACATAATTTAGATGCTTAGAAATAAAGAAATAACTTTTCTATGCTTTTAGTTATGACCTTTATTTTGGTGACAAACAAAACTTATCATTCTACAGCTCAAGATTCATAAAGACTTCATAAGTAAGGGTATGATAGATATCTTGATTATTACCTTTACCTTCTTTGTTGTCAGTATATTCTTAAGACTTCATAGAGCGAACATATACCATAAGTTAGTACTGATTCTAACGGTGTGGTATCCATCTAAATGCTATTCTTGGAATGAGATCCGCATTTTAAAGAAGGTAGACTTTTAAACCATAAAAGAAATATTTATTTTGATTCCTAGTTCTTTACCTTCTATAGGTGTAGAATTCAATTCTCAAGTATTAAGATCTCAAAGAAAAATCTAGTAATTATGATACCTTGAGTAGCATGATATCTCTGTCTTGCATGAATAAACTTTATTAATCAAATTGTATGCAGAAATCTGTACTGTAAACTTCAGAGACTTGTTAGCATCAAACCATACTTCTTACCTATATACCGGTAATAGAAGGAAACGACTGCGTTAGCTCGAAAGCTAAGTAAGCCCAACCCTTACATGACAAACCACCTTATGTCGCAATCAGAAAAACAGTCAGTAGCTGAAAAAGAAACTGCTCTACAAAGTACAGAATAATTAAATATTTATTCAGTTACAATTTAAATAGCATAAACTAATCAACCAGTTAACAACTGCATTTAATGTGATTATATGTTATTTTTAAAAGTTTTAAATTTTTTCGAAAATTTGGGGTTATGACATAGTCCAAGACAGATTTGTACTTTTGTGTACAAGAGGAAGTTAGATTTTTTATGTGTGGTCTAGAACATATGTACTTTTATTTTCATGTATATCATTGATGTTTTTTTATATAAGGACATTGAGAGACCATCTAAGCGTCATCTATTTTGTGTTATAAATTCCATGATATAATATATATTTCATATTGGCTCTTAACATCTTCACGGTTCAGTCTTATGTGTGATCATGCATGTGCGACCAATAATTTTTCTATGCATAATGTTCTAAAATTTTGATAGAATGGAAGATTTCATGGAGATATCAATTATACAATTGAGAACAATGCACAATTACAACATTGTGTAATGGAAACAATGCACGACAATGTACATTTAGATTGTTCTTGACCACAATCCAATTGCATATACAATGTTAGATTGCATTCACAATAAGGCACATTTACAACCTATTCTTGACCACAATCGAATTATATGAAATTGCATGTGAAATCATGTGAGTAATGCACCTAATCCACACAATCCACTATCACACTTAAAACCTACAAAAATAAGAAACTAATACAAGTAAGCATCAATCCCTATATCATAAGCCCCAGTCACAACTCACTGACTACACTTGAAACATTTTTATCCTAACCAACTAACATTGTTAACCCTAGCCACCTAATGCATCTCATGTTTCAGCTCAATGACATAAGCACCCAATGTACTCAAGTGACATAATAAGGAACAAACCAATGTAACTTTAATTCACATGAATACCTAACCTATATATAAGCATCCATTGGACATATTAAAGGATGCACATAGATGACACACCTATGAAACACACTTATTTATCCCACTTAGGTGATACTTGTCTATTACCTTGACCCACGTAAACCCCTATAACACTAATCAATATACCTTTAACCCCATTTATTACTAACCCATTATCCCCAATGCATAACCTACTAATGATCCTAACCCTAACCACCTAAGTCACTTTGAAACATAGATAACACACATAAGCACCCAACCTACCTAAGAAACTGACCCAACTAAGTGGAACACATAAGCACCTTGCCCACATAAGAACCTAACAAACATTTAAAGGATGCACATACTTGGCACACATAAGTGATGCAACTGTGTGGACCACATAAATGAAATTGGAATTTGGCATAATGAATTTCATATAACGAATGTATGGGATGCACATATATCATCTACAAAAAATTGCATAGAGGTCATGCATGATCAACAAAAAATAATAAACCATGTGTATGAATGATTGTATACCCCCAAAAAGATTAAAAATGACTTGAATACTTGTCAAATTCAAATGAAAGAGATTAGCAAGACTGACAAGATATTTTTTTCATCTGGCTCCTAAGAAAACACAAGGACAATTCAAGGAAAGTGACAAAGCTATAAAGGATCAAAGGGATATCATCAATGAAAAATCACCTTCACTTTTTATTTGGAACTTTGAATTCTAAAAAACAACATCAATTGCTCTAAATGAAAATATAGTGGAACATTAAGGACATGTAAAATGATGTGGCACAATAAGGACATAGAAATATACTAAGAGTTTATGTGGTAGGTTTGTGTGCCACTCTTTGAAACTCTAATTCTAGAATCAAAAATCAAAATTTTGTAAAGTTGACCTCTGTGTGCAAAAAAAAGACAGACCCTTACTAAGAAAAACTCTAGTTTCCAAAATCGTCCTATAAGGAAATCCTTGGGACATGCAACCAGAGGAGAGGGGAGCCCCTGGAACAATCCCAATGTATTCAATCCAATCGATTCTACAGTTAGTCGATCTGAGCCATTGTCAATGTTCTATGGCATGTTGAATCTTAAATCATAGAGGCTTTCAGGGACAAATGTTGAATCCCTACCCGGGGAATAGATTCTGACCATGCAACAAAATTGGGTTTTGGTAGGCCCTGCAAGTGTGTTTAGGAATATTCCACATGGGAATGCTAGCCACAATTTCTCATCCAAGTAATTTGCAAAGTTGACCCCTATGTGCGAAAATAACACATTCCCTTATTGAGAAAAACCCTAGTTTCCAAAATCAACCTAAAAGAGAATCCTTGGGCCATGGAAGTAGAGTAGAAGGGCATCCCAAGCACTATCTCGATGTATTGAATCCATTGGATTCATCTGTTTGTCAATCCGGGCCATGTTCATCATTCTATGACACATTGAAGCTTACCTCCTAGAGGCTTTCAGGGACACCTGTTGAATCCATACTTGGGGCATAGAATTCCAATCGTGCAACAAAACTAGGTTATGGGAGTTCATGTAAGTGTTTTTAGGTAGGTTCTATGTGGTAATTCTAGCCATAAGTTCTTGTTCAAGGAATTTGCAAAGTTGACCCCTATGTGCAAAAGTTGCACATTCGCTTATTGAGCAAAACCCTACTTTCCAAAATCAAACTAAAAGAAGATCCTTGGGCCATGGAACTAGAGGAGAATATCACCCCTATATCTATCCCAATGTCCTGAATCCAATGGAGTCGATGTTTTATCGATCTGAGCCACAATCATATTATATGGCACATTGAAGCTCACATCCTAGAGGCTTTCAAGGACACTTATTGAATCACTATGCATGGCATAGAATTCCAACCATGCAACAAAAATGGGTTTGAAGAGGCCCTTCAAGTGTGTATAGGTAGGTTCCACATGGAAACTCTAGCCACAATTCTTTGTTCAAGGAATTTCTAAATTTGACCCCTATGTGAAAAAATTACAAATTCCCTTACTAAGCAAAACCCTAGTTTCCAAAATATACCTAAAAGAGAATCATTGGGCCATGGAACCAGAAGAGAGGGGGGTCTCTAACATTATATCGATGTCTTGAATCCAACAGAGTCAATAGCTCATTGATCTGAGCCGCGTTCATCATTGTATGGCACATTGAAGCTCACCTCCTAGAGAATTTCAGGGGCAACTGTTGAATCCCTACCTAGGGTATAGAGTTCCAATCGTGCAACAAAAATGGGTTTCAAGAGGTCCTACAAGTGTTTTTAGTTGGTTTCCATGTGGAAACTCTAGGCACAAGTTATACGTCAAAGAAATTCCAAATTTGACCCCCATGTGCAAAAATTGCACATTCTCTTATTGAGGAAAACCATAGTTTCAAACATTGACCTAAAATAGGATCCATGTTCCATGGAACCAGAGGAGAGGGGAAACCCTATCACTATATCAATGTCCTAAATCCAATGGAGATGATGTTTCATCTATTCGATCCACATTCTTTGTTTTATGTTTTTTTTCAAGTATCTCCCTCTATCGATTCAGGGACACATGTCAAATTGGACCTAGAGGAAAACTCTAAAGTTTTAAATGTTTGATACTAGATATTGGTGAATTGCGACAATGAATAAATGGTATTATTGATATATAGATGATAGTTAGTGGCTACAAACTAGGGTTTCTAGGATTTTTAACACAAACTATGGTCTAAGCTCTAAACTAGGATTTCTAGGGTTTAAAATTCAAACTAGGGTTTCTAGGATTGGCTATAGGGGTTGTAAGTTATGATTTATTGGCTAGGATTAGCTAGGGTTATTAAGCATGGGAATATTTTTATAGCTTATTTGAACACTTTCATTAGGAATTTTTCGTGAAAGATTGGGGTGTTGACTAATGTACCTGGAGGACCAATTTCGAGATTCAAGGTAGAGTCAAGGGCCATATCCTAGAGGAGGGGCCTACAAACAAGGGTTTCTTAGAATCTTGTGCATATTTGCAGTGTAATGGTTTAGACACAAATGAATGCATTTTAATATATATGTACAATTAAGTTTTTTGGCATGCATATATAGTTACAAAATGAAGTTTTTTAGATTCTTGTGGATATTTATGCATACTGGTTTGGATTCAAACGAAATTTCATGTTGGGGTTTGTGGAATTCCCCCCCACCCTCCCCCCAATGTAATAATTTCTAGGTTTTGTAGGGTTTATAATAGAAACTAGGGTTTAGGCTACATACTAGTGTTTCTAGATATTTGAAAGTTAGCCTTGAAGTATTTGGTGTGTTTCAGAATCATGTCTAGTTAACATTTCTTAATGGGGACATTGATTTTGATGTTAAAGTGATTGGGAAACCTAGGGATTCTACAAACTAGGTTCTATCCTACAAACTAAGGTTTAGATTGAAAACTAGGAGCTATTCTACAAGTTAGGGTTTACAAGTACAACCTAGGGACTCTACAAGGTCTATGGTGACATTACAAAGCTATAGATGTGTGAATATTTGATAGTAGAAATTTCTGAATGGGGAAATTGTATTTGACCTTATTTTAACACTTGCATTAGGAAATTTCATTAGGTTTGAAGTTTTTTTAGGGTTCCAAGGTGTTATAGGGTGGGATCAGGTTTCTAGGGATATATTGTGTGATTCATGTAAGTATGAATATAATACAAAAAATCCATGATGAATCTTGTGAAATTTATCTAGTTGTATGAGTTCTATTATGTGGTCATAGTCTGGTGAAGTACTTTATTGGTCCTCCTATAACTCGAATAATTATGTAGTTATATGTTGACCAATGGATAATGATACATAATCCCTGCTATCAACCCAATATGCGGATTCACAATTGTTCGATTCACCACTATTACATGGAGAACAAAAACAAGAGAGTTTCCTTATCCACATTTCAACGATAGAATTCTCTGACGTTCTAACTAAATGAAATGCATGAGTTCCTTGGATGGTCTTGAAATCATATAGGTATGATCGATCTACATCGACCACCTCCCAAGAAAATCTATGTGCATGTTCTTTTTGAGTTGATTGGTATTATTTCCTTCTTTCTCACTCCCCCATTACTGAAGAACACCATTATACAATGGTATTTTCATCTTAGACGAGTGAAACTGTTGTTAACTTCATTTATTTCCTACGTAGTGCAGTCTTGATGCACACCTACTCCATCATGTTCACCTTTCTCGTTTCTAGTCTCAAATTAGTTCCAAAAATGCGACACCTTATGATTCTTGTGGAGAATACGCAACCATTGGAAGACACATGCATTTTTTAATTTCCCTGCACAACCATCAAACCAAATACTATGTTGTTCCATTTGTATATTATTATCCTTCAAGTGATTTTAGAACAATTGAAAGTTGTGCTGTACAAAATCCAATTCGTGACACCTGTCATCACTTATGTAGAAGTGATACTCATTCAATATACCATTTTTCCTTCAGTATTATCTACCCCATATCCATAGGTGATGTTGACATAATCTTCCTTCTTGTCTTGACCCGAGGTTCAACAACAACACAATACCAACAAAAAACCACAAGACATCGACCCGATAGAGAAAGATAAGTTGGAAACACCTGCAAGGCAGGCATAGTATCACATGAGATATCTTAATGTGTAACTTCTAGAATGATGTTTCCTCAATTGGAGAGGGGTTATAGTCCCTTGGCATGCAACCAAGGAGCTCGACAGAGATAGGAGGATGGAGTATATAACTATGCGACAGAGATCCAACTATGTGCCACAACCCGGGTGCAACACAACCTTGTCCTTAACCACTTAACAACTGGCGCAGCTGATTCCTTAATCGTAATGAATAATGTACGACTTATAGTGTAACTTAGCAGATTTAACTAGGAAATCATACATAACATGTCGACAATGATTTTAAAAATTCATTCATCCATTTACTGATTGGTAATAATGCGACATACATTCATCAGTAACTGTAAGCAATACAAAGTAATCAAATATCCATATAAACCTTCAATATTCAACATACTTCAACACAGGAAATAACGTGGAAACCCATCTAGGAAAAACCACCAAGGTGCTCTTCATCTGGCATGATAAATATAGGTAGAACCTTGCAGTTTGTGACTTGAATACTATTCTTAAGATATGTCTATTTGACTCAATATTCTTTCTCTCATGCTCTCTGGTTTATTGCTTCTACCCACTCCTACTAATCTACAAATGGATTGGATCGACTCCTCTACATTACTGTTTGCACACTCAGCTGCAGATTACTCCTACTAAATGGTCTACACACTCAGCTGCAAATCTGCGACTCAACAGCCTTCTACTTCTACTAGAATCCTCTTCTGAGTCACAATACTAAAGCTAACTGAATCTAATCAAATCTTGAAGCTACTTCTCCAAGCTAACAATAAACATCACTGAATTTAACCCTTATACAGAGCGGGTTCCTCCTATTTATAGTAGTTACAAGACCGCGTAGGGTCGAATGAGTATAGGTCAGTTATTACAGACACAAGTAGATACAAAATATCTGTAATTACATTGATGACAGGCCAAAATGACTGCAAAATTCCTATATTACATTAACCACATCCTTAACTAGCCACTAAAACTTCTTTCATCCTGTCTCTATAGGTCATAACTAGCCGCAAAAATGTCCTTTAGCTTTATGTTGGTTCGTCCTTTTGTAGTCTTCCTTGACTTGCACCTGTTCTACTTTAACTCTTCTACCCACCTCTTCCACCCACTTTGGATGTGCTTTTCCTCGTCACAGCTACCTCTGCTTTGTGCTCCCATTTCTTCCTTTACCTGCTTTTCCTCTATCACATGCCTGCTTTTCCTATTGTGCTTGGGTATAATATTCTTCCTTATGCACTTTTCCTGGCCCAATAGGCCCCCAACACTCACATGTGGCTCGTCCCCAACAACTAAGCAAAATTTAGTGTTATGCAAAACTCAAGCCTCTAGCTCAGACTACACCACAGGACCAATGATACTGAAATTCCTTCAAAATTTGTTACACCTTGGAGACTTCCCCTATTACTTCCTCCGCCTTCTTACCCAACCGTTCCACTCGGTCGGAACTGATATGTTCTGACGGTTTTGCTTCTAATGAATGCGTGATGTGTTGATGCTTCTCATATACAGGCTGAATAATCCCTGTAACTCATGTTGCTTCCGACTGGTGTGTAGTTACTTCATCATTACTAGTCCACTCTTGGTAGAGGAGAACTTGGAGTTCCTGCTAGAGTTGCTTGATCTCAACGATCTTTGTAACCTTCTCCTTAAGAGGCATGATCTTCATCTCTACTTTTACTGCGGTTATTTTCTCCTCACCTTGCCACGCATCTTTACCACATTATCATACTCCAGAAGCACTTCCCACGTTGTGAATATGGCTTCAACTGCATCAGTGCATAGTTTTTATCCTTTTCTTATCCTCGCAACACCCTCAGATGCTGCTTTGCTACTCTCTTCAAGCACCTCAAGAGGTGTGCTTGTTACCTACTTTTCTCGAAGCTCTTTTACTTGCTTCTTGAGTTCCACCGTGATCTTGGAGAGGGCGATCTACCCTAGTGACCGAGTCTTCATCTTTTTGACCTACTTCTCATGGAAACTCCATGACCGCAATTTTGATGGCTTCAGCAAGTGCAAGCCTGCTCTGTTCTCTAGCCTCAATTTCCCACCCCTTTTCTCTAAGGAGCATCTTACACGTTGTCTCCTTTCTTTTCTACTTGGTTTCCTGATATGACACCATATTTTCTTTGAGCCATAACTCGGTCGCGGCCAACTGCTGTAGAACATAGACTTCAGCGAGTGTAAGTTTAGATAATTCCATGTTTAGTACCTCAAACCTGTGGACAACATTGTCGAATTCAGGTGTCCCCATCTCCATTACTTGCACCTGGATTTCTATTTTTATCGACGGCACCATCTCTGGTGTTACTACTAGGGTACTGGGATCTACACCATAAATTTCATCCTCGCCAGTGGATTTAACTTCATTTATGGCCTCTGTCAGTTGGTTGATATGCTCGGTGAGTTGGTTGGTCAATCGTAGTTTCTTATTACTTATTCCTTTCAAGATGGACTTTGCAATGTCTGTAATGGCATCGAAAAACAAGTTTATGTCCTTGTTGGCTAAGTTGACCGTGTTAGCTGATGTTTCTGCTTTCCTCTTCTTGGGTTGCGGTTGATGCACCTCTTCTCGGGCCTTCTTCACATGCTCATCAGTAGGTGTGCCCTCAGATTAATCATCCATATCATCATCATCATCCTTGCTGCATGCATTATCATCACTATCAGAGCTCGACATTTGATTTCCTTGGCTTTCACCTCCATCATTGCCTTTCCCATCATCTTGGTCATGACCTTGACCATTCCCTTGGTCGTTTCCTTGGCCCTCACCTTGGCCAATTCCTTGGCCATCTCCTTGGTTCACCTGCTCCTCGACTGGGCCACACCTTTCTACTTCCAATCCAGGATGATTGTGTCCACATCAGTGTCAATTATCATAAATCCTGCCTAATGCGCTTACTTGGATGGGTCCTTACTTGGCTCTAAGATAACATTGTGGAAACCGGCTTGGAAGTTTATGAATTCCCTGTATCTCTTCACCATCGCAGCCCTTACTTTGTATGAATTCCTTATAATATCATGAAACACCTCATTGTGCAAAAATAAATCGGTGTTATTATTGGTCTGGCGAATCTTGTCATCCTTGCCCTCCCAGATGTTTTGGTACTTTGCTCCAAGACAAAGCACTGACACATCCATTGGCTGGTAGTCCAGTGGGTCAGACCACAAAACAAAGGAAATCAGAATGACCAGCTAGGAGTAATGGAACTTAGCTTTCAGGTCCTACTATGCCTACTCCGCATCCTCTATGAGCTCATTCAATAGGAACTATGACTAGTTGAAGATTACTCCTGCTGCGCAATTCTCCACAATTTCTATCGCCCCAGTGCTGCACTTAGCAGGTATCATATTGTGCAACAGTTTGCAAGATAAGATTCTGGCTGCAAATCTTACCATATTGTCCTCTATAGGCAATGAGGAATCCCCTACCTACGTGCTGAAGGTTATACTTCTGCTTGATCTTTGACATATCTCTGTTAGGACATAGGTATGGCACAATGTCTCCTCCTATCTTCGGCATACTTGTTATTGACGAGATGAGCTTGATTTCAACAGGGTAGGGTTGATCCAGCCATAAACATCCTCTGTGAAAGCAAATGAGGAAATGTTTCACATATGTGGTTACATGTATGTTGTGCCCAAAGTGCGGCATGAGAAACAAGTTTAGTAAGCCTATGCTATCAAAACAGTTGGCCCACTCCATTGGCACTAAGAGCTAGGGCTCAAGCGGAAAGGATGGAACCATAACCATGTAGTTTTTCCTTTGCAATCCCACCTTCTTGCGGGCATCACAATCCTCTAATTGGAGCTTTACTATCTTCGGTAGTATGTCCATCAACAGGAATACACCATTAGGGATCCAAGGCGTCACTAAGGATGTGCGTGCTTTATTTGGGAGTGTCACCCTTTGCTCATCAGCTCTTTATGGCCACACATAGTGTGGAAATTTCTCCTCTTCCTCAGTGGAACCAACATCTCTGCATGGTGGTGAGATTGGTTCGTCCTCCGACATATCCTCAAGAGGCATATCCGTGACAACCTTAGCCTTGCGTTTCTTTGATATCTTCTCCCTGGACAATTTCAGAGCCTCTCGTAACAGCATGTCCAGTCGTGGAACTACAACTGGTGGATTAATAGTTGTATTTGGAATGGGGCCTGATCCAGAGGTTGGAACATGGGCCGAACCGGCCACAAGGGAAGTTTGCAGGTTTTTTCTCACCATTGTCTCTAGTTCTTCTTCCGGTTGATGTACTTGAGGAAATTGAATTTTTTCCTCGATTGGAAAAGGTGGTTCAATGGTTACATTTGATAGCGCGTTGGAACTGGAAATATCTATGACCATGGGTTTTAGCTTGCTCTATTACAGGCTTCGACTCTGCTAACTATCAGCTCTGGTTCTATCGTGCTCTCTCTGTCCATGTAAAATAATTCTTGGTGATGAAGCCTTGTATTTATAGAGGTGTGCTCATGCCTCATGTGATCATTGCAGTGGCAGATCAACGTCATGTCGATCACATGGGCTTCTCACTCGATGCATTTGTCATTAACTCATATACTCGAGTTATGTGTTGTACTTGTCAGGGAAGCTATGGTAGTTATGACGAGGACAGATGATGCGACCAAAAATCACACTGTCATTCTCCTCATATCTCGTCGAATTAATGATGCTTAATTGTCATAGCCACCTCAATCTATGCTAGATATTCACACTTTAATGTAGGCCATCCTGTCATTCCCACTTTTTACTGTGTTTTTCCTACTTTTGTCGCAGATGTGTGACATAATAGTTTATGTCTCTCCCTTCTCTCTCTCTCTCTCTTTTCATTCTCTTGGCGTGATCTTAGCCAGTCATGTTACAAACATCATAGTAAGGTTTTAGGAGACTGTCGTTCATGATACCCACAACTTATGTTCCATCTATTTTCTGCAATTTTACTGCGCCCGTGTTAGTGATGTGTGCAACCAAATATGGCCCTATCCAATGCATTTTTAACTTCGTTGGATGTTTGAAGAATTTTTAACTTCCCTGGATGTTTGAAGACAAGTCCTCTAACTTTGAAGGGCTTAATCCTGATATGGTGACCATGCCACGATTTCTGCCTTTGTTTCTTGATAGTCTAATGGAATCCTATGATGAAGTGCTCCATTTCCATTTGAATGAGCTGTGACAACCTATGCTCGACAACATCTCCGTCAGCCATTTTCATTAGCACAGCAATCCGTGGGCTCGGAACAATGTACTCCATTGGCACAACAGCTTCCTAGCCATGCACCAATCTGAATGGGTTGTGCCTTGTCAATCTCTTTTAAGTGGTTTGGTATTCTCACAATAGAACTAACACTTTATGATCTGAGTCATATCTGTGTATAGTACATACTTTGGTTAATGCATTCTCCAGAATCTTGTTGAAGGCTTCAACCGTTCCATTTTCCCGAGGATGATAGGGTGTCGTATTCTTGTGCTAGATATGGAACTCTGTAGTAATATCATCAATCATTTTGTTAACAAAATGCATGCCTTGGTCGCTGAGTAGGATTTTTGGACAACCAAATCTAGTCACCACATTTTCAAATAAAAACTTTTTTGTAGTCGCAGCGGTGCAATATTTAATAGGCACGACTTCAACCCATCTAGTTAAATAGTCTGTCACAGTGATAATGTAGCGCATGCTAGTCCTATTTCCTGGTGGACTAATCGGTCCAACAAAATCAACAACGCACTTGTCAAATTCCTAAAGTGTTATCTACGGTGCAAGCATCATCTCATCGCGACGCGACAGTTTTCCTATTCTCTGGCAGATATCGTAGTGCCCGTAGAAACTCTTAGTATCCATATATATATGGTTGGCCACCATAGTCCTTCTTGTATTATCTTGTTCATAGTTTCCTTTCCAGCATAGTGTCCTCCTGCAACATCAGCATGTGCTTCACTCATTACCCATGGTCGCTCATAGTAAAAACCACATCGACGCAATAATTCATTCGTTCCCAGCTTGTACAGATGTCCCACAATCAACATATAATCAACAAGTCTGACAACCAAATGTTTCTTCTGGTTAATGGAGAAATATTCAGGTGCATATTCTGTGCTTAGGAAGTGGATGATGGCGCTAAATTCCTTATTCTAATCATCCATCATGGTGACAGTGAACAACTGTGCATCTGACAAGTTATCCTCCAAACTGGTTGGTTCTTCACCACTTTCTAACCATGACTGGTGGTCAGGTCCAACATTCAGTCAATCAAGTTTAACAATGAATTCAAAGTCAAAATCTTGAAATAGGAGGAGCCATCGACATATCTACCACCCCAACACTGGCTTGTTGACCAGGTACTTTAAAGCCAAATGATCAGTGTACATTTTGAAATGTCCACCCAACAAGTAATGTCAAAACTTTTGTAGTGCGTATACCATGGAGAGCCCTTACCTTTCTGTCGTGGTGTAATTTTTCTTTGTCATTGACAGTTTTGTGCTAGAAAAATAAATGAGGTGGTCAAGCACACCCTCTCCTGGTTGTGTTAAGACTATGTCGAGCGCGACAGATGACGCGTCGACATGATCATGGAACTCCTTCTTCTAATCTGGAAACACAAGTATTGGCGAAGTGGCCATATTGTTCCTTAATTTATCCAAGCTTTCTTGGCATGGTTCCATCCACTGAAAATCTACATATTTATTCAACGTCTTTTCCATAGGTGCAGTTATCTTTGCATATCATCTGATGATTTTCCTATAGTATCATGTATGTCCTAACACTGATCTAAGTTGCGTGACTGATGTGGGTGGTGTTAAGTCAAGGATAGGCTCAAATTTTTTTCGGTCGACCAAAATTCCATCATGACATACAATGTGACCCAGCAGTACACCAAATGGTGTGCAAAAAATACATTTCTTGGAATTAAGTGTAATCTGATATGGGTGACAGTGGCCCAACATCATGCACAAACTCTCAATATGATCTCTTACTACACCAAACATAGTCCCATCATCAAAGTAGACTTGAAGAAATTTATGAATGAAATATTTAAAACTAGAAACTACTATCCTAGAAAAAATAGTAGGTGCATTCTTAGTTCCAAAGGGAATTACCGTATACCGGTAGCATCCCCATTCTGTGACTAAGTTCATTTTGTGGTGATCCTCCTTCGCGATCCTGACTTGATGATAAGCAGAGAAGTCATTGGTGAATGAATACATCTCTTTCCCTTTGACGATTTCCAATACTTCATCTGTAAATGGTGTTTGGAATGGATCATGCAGGGATGCATCGTTCAGTTTCCTTAGGTCAACATAGATCCTGACTTCACCTGTGGTTTTCTTATCTTGGATCACTATAGGGCTGATCCAATCTGATTCCTCAATAGGTTCAATGAATCTTGTGTCGAGCATGACATCCAATTATGATTTTATCTTTTTTTTATACCTTGAATTCAACCTCTAAGGTCATTGTTTGACCAGCTTAGCATCTGGCTTCAGGGGTGTTTTCATGTCCCCTAGATCTCCTACTATCCCCTTAATCTCTAAAAATTTGGTATGGAATAGATCCTGAAACTCATGCAACAAGTCTGTGATGTTCACGACCATCTCATCATCCCAATAATCTCCTATATTGGTTAACTTTGGGTTCTCTGGTGACCCAATGTTTACTTTCTTGATTTTCAGTGGCTTACGGAACTGGTCGCTTGAAATACCACTTCCTTTTACTGCGCATGTACCCTATCATTCTGGTATGTTTATGTTAGACGGATCATCATCTGGATCTCCAGCTATATTATAGAAATCCATCCATTTTTGGATGGCCGCGCTGCATTGGTAGGAATTTTCCTTTTCGATAGGGATTTCAGCAAATATCTTTTCCTTTTTCGTTTGACGCCCAGCATCAACTGTAGGTTTATCATCAGCAAATTCAAATGTGTGCATGAACTGTTTAGCTACCTCTTCCCAATCCTGCATTCCTTGTCACAACTCCATATATGTATACCAGCTTCGAGGTGTCATTTCCAATGTGTGAATGAAATGATGGACCCATTCCTGATGCAGGTATTCTGCAAATGTGATGCGACACTGATTTATGTGCTCATCAGAGTTTGACATCCATATGTACTTGTGAATCACAATGTTGAATTCTTCATTGAATATGGATTCCAGTGATCTTTTGCACTATGGCCATTCTGATATGGATTTCTTGTGCATACCCCATCATCTAGTAGGCGTAGCCTTTAGTACATGGTCTAACGTAGATAAACATTGAGATTCTATTATGAGTCCTTCAAACTCATGTAGGAAGGTCGCAAGGTTAGGAAAACCCTCATAGGTGGGCACTTCTCGTAACTCATTCTCCACCCATCACATAGACCTTGTGATTTTGGTGCACCTCCTCATAAAGACCTCATGAAACCAGTTTTTCCAATTCTTGAGGGCCTCTCCTGAGTCGGATGTGCATGAACTAGCACTCCTCCAGCTCAGGTTTCCATCTGTTGTCTGATTGGTGTAATATTATTATAGGGTAGTGAAATTGTAGATATGGTCAAGATAATCACCCTATCCCTCATTGTAGATAGGATCAACGTATCTCTGTCCCTCTAATGGATCAATGGGCGACACTACCCTCATCTCATTATCCTCTAATGAGAGTATCCTTTTCTTGAAATTGATAATGGTCTGATTTTCTATGGCTCAATCTATCCCCAACAGTGCGGGATATGGGTTCGTGTCATCGACAATGTTAATGACTTCAAAGTCCACAAATGTGCGCAACCCCTCAATGTCGACAGGGAATTGACTCAACCTACCAATTGGTAGAACCTTTGCCTGATTTGCAAGTCACAACTGGACCAGGGACCAGTCCAAGCGCGGATTTCACATACTCTCCTAGGTTTTTCATGTCAAAATATTGATGTCCGAGCCTAGGTCTAAAATAATGTAATCCATGTCATAGTCACCTATCTACACGGTCATTCTTAACTCGCACCTTGTTTTAAACTTCTTTTTAACTTGGTTAACTCTCCTTTTTGGTTGTGACTCTTCTGGAGTTTCTTCTAACAGTGCTTGTAGTTTTGCAATAACATCTTTATCTTGAATTGTCACTAAGCAACTTGAAAAAAGTGATTTGAGCTTACTAACTATGGTTGGGAAAAATCCCTGGACACATGCAAAAGCACCTACCTTCCATCTATAGGAAGGAAGGATAGAGTCAATAGATAAACAAAAACCTACAACAAACTGTTAGCAATAAACTAAACATAAATATCTAAACTATGAACTAAACAATAAAAATCATGGAAGCCGCTATACCTCAGATCTATTTTGGAAGGGGTCCACAATACCCATACTAAGAAGATGCCTCTCCATAGGCAAGGTTGGTGAGGAGTCTGACTCAACACATCAAGGTATGGGAAAATGGGGAAATGAGGTGAATGCGATGAATGGATTGAGAGGAGAGGTCTCTCAAAGCACTCATGCGACTATAGTAATGATAGGCAAGAAAAATAGTCATGAGTGATGGGGACCCCCACCCCTCCTTTTATAGTTTTTTCTCATGTTTTTAGGCTTTGAATCCCTTGGTTAAGGTTTTGGGCCCTACCTAGGGTTTTAGGCCCCCTTTCTCTTATTTTAAGCTCCTTTCTTGTTTTTTAGGCCCATTTAGGGATTTTAGCTCTTTTTTGGAGGCTTTAGCCCCTTTGTGAGCTTTTTAGCTCCTTTGTGAGCTATTTTGGCTCTTTTGGGGGTTTTTAAATCCTTTTTTTATTATTTCAGCCTTTAGTGAGAGAAACATAGGTTAAATGTGGGGGTGGAGGTGCAATGAGTTAGGAAACATATGTAGGTTGGTGATCTATGCTTTGTAGAGAAGGTTAGGAAATTTTTTGCGTTAACAGATTTCCCCCTGATGTGTGATGACAGGATCTCATCGTATGGCCGACAAACCTGATAGGATCCTGGGGATTGTGGAGATACCTATGAAGAAGCATTACTTCCTCATTCGAGACATAGTGGATTTGGTTTTTGTATTAATATGGTTCCCATCAATGGGTGAGATACAAAGAATGTGTGACATGCATATGGATGAGGCAGGCATACCCATGATCGTAACAATGTCAAAAAGAATAATGTGATCAAGGCTCCAAAACACTAGAGTCGATCATATACAACTGTTGTTACATAATGGTGGCCTCACTAAGAGGCTCAATACAATATTGATCTGAAGAACTGATACATCGGACCCATGGAATTCTCATGGAATGCTACATTTTCATAACTGATGATCTACTGGATCTGGGATAGTACATAACTTTAAGGACTTACTGACTGAGATTCAAAGTCTCTGTGGTACAATATACTACATCGATCATGAATCTATATAGAAGTACTGTTGGGTCTTCTGAACACTGTCTCCAATGCAACCCAGAAATCACAAGGGACATGAACCTGTCTGGGTCCTGTTGTAGACTCACCAATGTGCTAGATTCGAATGACACCCAACGTCTTCGACCAAATACTGTATGGACCAATACCCTGTACAAATCTCAATGGTGCAATGATGTAACTGAAGTCGAGCACGTGAGACACAACCATCCCGAGAGGCACTAAGGACTCCTCTCAAGTGGTCTGAGGAACTTATCAATGAGGTTAATGAAACCAAGATACAGGGATCTATTGGTCTATCCTCTGGAATAGATGTGTTGTTGTTGACAGAGGGAGACCTCCAACTGACCAAGGAAATGACATTTCCTTGACTAGAAGCATGAAGGATATAACCAAGGGTGTGAGGCAATATGGGGACTAACACACTGAATGGGGGAATAGGGGTAGGAAGAGCATGGAGGACTCAAACTTCCTTTGTTCATAGTATGGCGGAAGGGCTGACCAGGAAGAAATTGAAACAAAAAGGGATCAATATAGCTGTTATACCAAGAGTGTAACTGTAGAAAGGAAGTTGTTATACCAAAATCCTATCACCATCATGTGATAAGAACTTTGACATGCCTACTTTCCCTGAATCCCAGCTCTTGGAGTGGAAAGTCATGGTTATCATCAATCCTCTATGAAAATTCCTAGCACCGCACTTCCCCCTTTATCCAGAAGCGGTACCCTTGTTCGCACCGCAAATCCCTTGTTTCCCACAAGCGGTGCCATCGCTTATGGCGCTTGGTCCATAAGCGGTTATTACCAAAACCGCTCTATCATTGAAGGGGAAATGTGCTACCCTGGGTAAAAAGGGAAAAAGAGAAGTTTCTCGAGGCTTCTAGATTATAAGCCTCATGTCCTCCCTTATCCCTACTATTGTGGGTTAGTTGAGCTCAAGATCCCTCATCCTAGGATATTAGAGGCCACCTCACCCACTAATCTCTCAACCTACCCTATCCATTAAGCCTTATAAATACAAGCTTATGGCCATGGTTGAGGGGGGGAACTCTTAAGGTATTGTTATGCTGTTGGATTGATCACTTGACCCAAGACCATTTGGGAGAGTATAAAGAGCTAGAGTCGAAGCTTTTGGGGATGAGAATGCTTGGTTTCATGGAGATGCATGTTAACACTAAGGCTTGGTTGTAAACTTCTTCATATTTCTTTAATGCAAGTTGATTTCTATCCCACATATATTGTTGTTGTTTGATTTCACATATATGTTGTTAGATTCCTTAGTCACTAACATAGATTAGTAGATTATATTCTGGTGTTTTCGATGTGTTTGCGTGTTGAAGCTTATTGCAGCTACATAGGGTAACGATCAAAGCATTACATTCTAGGTATCTATGGCGTCTAGGGAGAGTCTTCAACCTCTGTCCTCTATTTGTTTTGGATCTGAACCATTCAGACCAGTGGAACACCTTGCTGTCCACAGGAGGTGAAATATTCCAGCTAACAAATCTGGCGACTCTGCTGGGGATTAGATATATGTATCAGTTGTTTTGATCTTCCTCAGTTCTTCAACTCTTGTCCGAATCTAGGCTCCATCTCTAACTCTCTCTAGTCAGATCTGATATCTAACTCAGTGGATTTTGGTTTGAAACTTCCAGATCTGTCTAGATCTGAATTATTTTCGACCTTTTATGCTATTTCTCACTCTCAATCTATCAGTTTTTACCTTGATATGGTATTTTTCTAACTGGATCTTTCATTCTCCTTGTGTTTTGGATTTACACACGGAACCACACATGTTCTGTTGGCAAGAAGCGGTGTCACCACCTTAATCCTGTTAGCAGCACACGGTGCCACCGCCTTAATCCTGTGAGCAAGAAGCAATTCTGCCTAAAAACCGCATGTCAGCAGCTTCATCTGCGCGGTGCCAGGTAGGCCCTGTTCCTGACTTTATATTTTGATTTTTGTGTGTTTTCTATAATCGCTTTGATTGTTATATTCCCTTTGCATTAAAAAAGAGTTTATGTTTCTTGCATTGGATTTTACATTATTTTCTTTGCTTGAAACCTCTTGCTCTTTCCTGTAGATATTATTCATTGAAATTGGAAATATACATTTCATTTTTATGTGTAGGCTTTGGTTTGTTTTGGACTTGGAATGCATGAGTGATCCATGTTGTTTTGAGTCTTTCTTTGCTTGGGGTGATTTTTGTTTCCTTCCGCATGCTGATTTTTTTAGTGCTTGGTAGGAAAGAATGGTTCTTCGTTTCCTTGTCTATTTCAAAGAGAAGTTTTAGTTTTCTCTCTCCTTTGCTTTATTTGCAAGCGTTGTTGGACGATTTTATTCTTGTTTTGTGCATGATTGTTTGAAATTCTAGATCTTACTTTCATCAAGAAGAAATATAGGTTTTTAGCTTTGCATGCATTAGAGTTAGATTTGTTTGGAAACGTTAGTGAAATCATCTTTCCATTGAGTTTTTATGCATCTTTTTCAAGCATGAAAAGATAGGAAACATTTTGATTTATGTTATATGTTCTCTAGATCTCTTTATTTTTTGCTTTAAAGATTGTTTGGGGTGCATTGATATTTCACTTTTCATTTGAAAAGATAGTATTAGCACTGGAATTGAACCAAAGGTTGTGGAAGGGCTCACTTCCGGGTAACAACAAAACCGCTTTTGAAGAGAGAACTAGCCTTCTGCTCTTCCGAGAGGGATCTCTCACTAAATGTATGATAGTGCCAGATATGTAAATGCAAAAAAGAACTATAAATTTCTTACAAAATGGTTGAAACAAAACACAACATCATAGGGTGATGGAGTCAATATATACAACAAACATAATTAGAACTTAAATGCGAACATTTTCATCACAAGGGAAAGGTAGCCATTCGATCATATTCAATTCATATTTGTCTGGTGAAAAGGAGGAACATGAACAAACCATTAATGTAGAGCATTGTGAGAAATGAATTCTACATTAACTTTGGAAGAAACTTTGGTGAATACCTGAAACAACAGACGAAGCATAGCAAGTATGAATTCTAAGCTGTTATACCCCAAGTCTCAGATATGAAAGAAAAACAGAATGGAAAAGGCAAACTAGAATAGCATTCACATAAGAAAAAAAATAACAGACTATAAGTGCGAACAACACAGGAATCCTTGTGTGAAAAAAACCAATCTCGGCTCTGCGATTATATTAAAACTTTCTTGGAAAACATACACAGCAAAATATTACAATGGTTTCAACCCTTTCTCCCTTTTTAGGAGGTATATTTATAGCATTTCTATCTTTCCCAAACCGACATTTTGGAATCAAAATTGGGTACAATAAAGGACATGTTCTAACAGCTTCTTATGTGTCATATCGGATGCGGCTTGAAAAGGCCAGACAATGATACATGGAGTGTCGGATGAAGAGGAACAAGAGTGTCCCATACTACCACCTCGCTTATGCTGACTATACATACACTTCTGAGAGAAGTGACCGTTATGGCGAGCATGTGACACTTGGAAAATGTTTTGTCTCATTGTAACCACTATTTCTACTGAGGTGGTGTGAGCTGGATGGACCCAAAGTGGCGGATGGTTTTCCATGTATCAGGACCAGGGAATGGCGCAGAAACCATGTCATAAGCTTCTGCCCGGAGCTCCATTACTTCCGAGTATGAATTCATAGGGACCTTGGATCACGTCGCTTTAAAATCAAACCATAACTCGAAATCATTTGCCAACTTGTCAAAGATGACCTTCCTGGATAACGCTTGTTCCATATCTCTAAAATTTCCGTGGTATGACCGGATGTCTAATAAGAAATCCTTAGAGGATTCATCTGACAAGGATCTTAGATAGGTTATGGCCCTTTCAGCAATCTCCAAAGGTCTTTTGTTCACTTTAGATCCTACTTCCTGGACTTGTATTTTTGGTTTCCTCAACAACTAATCCCAGGTCTGTAATAACATTGAGATAGGGTCAAAACTTGTTGGCTTCCATGATAGTATGGTCCCATATCAAATGCTTCATGCCTTGTAGTGCAAGCTTGCCGATCACTTGCTGGCTCAACTTACCATTTTGTTGGGTCAGTTCTTGGCATTTTTCTTCGGCACTTTCTCTACCCTGTTTCTCTTTAACTCTTTCCTTTTCTAACTCTTCAATTTGTTGCTTTAATTTGATGATTTCGGTATCCTTTAGGCCTATCTGGGACATTGGCTTGGAGAGGGAGCTAGTGTCTACTTCTTCAGTCGTTCCCGTGGGCTGAATTGCCTTCTCTACGTTCCTGCTCTGAAGCTCATTTTCCTTCACTGCAAGTCTAACTTTTAACTCTATCTCACTATTCCTCGGGAGTTAGATATCTGCTTCCCATTGCATCCCCTTTTCCTCAAGCTTCAGTAGCTTAGCTTGGCTATCAGCAAGATTGGAATTTAGTGCCTCTTTCTCCTTTTCTAATTCAACCAATTCATCTACTCTAGTGAGCTAAGAGCCGGGGATTCTTAACCTCTTTTTCAAAGCCTGTATCTCTTTGTCTTTGTCATCGAGCGATTTCTGGACCACACTTCCTTTCTGTCCACCTCCCTCCATCTGTATAGCTTCCTTCTGTAAACTATTGATTTGGGCTTTAAGTGCTTTCATCTCCACTCTTGATTTTCTTAAAAGATTAGAAGTTTTAGCCTTGCTTTCTTCTGACTTGGAAAATTGTATGCTAGCTTTAACCAGTTTGGTATTCAGTATGCCTCCGATCTCTTTGTTCAAATGTATAATGTCAGAATTGGGAACCTTTGAGAGGTTTACATTGACCTTGGACACCTTGCTCCCTATTGCCAAAGCTAAGCTGAGGGTATTAGTGGCATGATCCCTTACTGCTTTCAATGCCACATTAGGCTCAAGTAACTGTGAGGCTTGAAGATATAGTTTTACTGTCTCCTCAAAGGTTTTGTCAGCTTTGTCTCAGTAATACTTTAGCCACTCTTCTTTGGAAACTTGTTCATTTTTCCCTTCGAATACATACTCCTGTATCTGCAATTTGGCCACCTCAGACTCCACCTATTGCTATATTTTTACTACATTCTTCTTCTTCACCTGTCCCTTTTTAGCCTACACCATTTGCTGTCCGGGCTCTATTTTTTGCCTCTTGGGCATGCTGGAAGTGTCCACTTATTTGGTTTCCATGGCCTCAATACCCCCTCTCTTTACGTTACTCATCGAGTAAATGACCAATGATGAGTATCCCCCTACAATCGCGACCACCGCAACCAAATCCTGTTGGGGGGGATTTGCTCCTGGTAGCTGCGAGCTAGAGTCTTGTTTGGCACTAGTATCCACTGGGACAGTATTAGGGAAATCGTCCCAATTCATTTTTTCTCTAAGTCCAGGAACCTCTGTGTGATCAAAGGGATGACATTTGAGGGTTGTTCTTCTCTTGGAGATAACCTGATGAGGATCATATTTTAGTGCTTGGTCTTGAGGAAATCCCATGTCTCTGAGAAATTTGGAGACCAGAGGCAGTGCAGCCCTATTTCTGACTATATACGGTCCTTATTTCCAAGGAAGGACCAAATTCGAACACTTGTTGAAGTTCAAGAACTGTTCTTCTTCGACCATGAGTTTTTTCCGGATTAACTCCAAATAGAATATCTTGGGGGTCAAGAAAGATGGAAGGATGTATGGAGAATGTATGAAGCTGTACAGTCTTATAGTTGTCCCAAAATCTGAGAGGAACCAGTCTCCTATCCTCCCACCTTTTGACAATTGCAGCATTTGTCTCATTTCAGGAAACACCATAGGCAGTCTTTCCTAGAAAAAGACTTCATATATTTCAACCATCAACTAGTTCATGAATTTACTGTAATTAGTGGCTATTTCAGCAGTGACTGCCAATTCATGTATTTGTACATCTTCATCATTGTAGGCTATGAACATCTTCAGCAGAAAAGACTAGAACCTGAACGTTCTGGCAACGTGGAAGTTCGTTAACTGGGAACGGATGTTCTCAGCTAAGAACTCATCAAACTTAAGGTGACAAGACTGACCTGACTATCCGGGCAATTCAGGTTCAGCCGGGCAGGTATCTAAGATAAGTAAAATCTTCAACAATGACTCTGGGACATATGCATCAGTATCTAAACCTAAGAAGTGACTGGTCAGGGTTATACACCACTGAGTCTCTTCGTTGAACTGACCAAGGTCAATAGGGTAAGATAGGTTGATGGGTTCACTATCAGATTTAGAACAAGCTTTCAGGAAGGCTTCTTTACTTTCAGCAAGAGACTCTCTAAAGTGGTGAATGATGTCTTCTTCTCGATAGTCTTGGGTCTGATGGGAGAATTCTTTGGGGACATCCAGGGTTTTGCGGATGGCAGAGGCTTTGACAGGGCAGATAATTTTGGACTTGGACTTATTCATGATCACTCCTTCAGTGACAGAGAAATTCTTCATGCACCACTCGACAAAATCAGGGCACTGGGGGGTTTGGTCGACAGAGAAAAAATGAAAGAAAGACTTAAAAACACTGCAAGAATCCATACCTCGATTCTTACAATATGGAACCTCCCATTCACTGTGCCTCCTTCATACTGCGACCCATCTAGATACTCTAAAAAAAGGCGTTGTCTCCTCTGTGACCAGCAATGAGGTAAGGACCTACCCATAAATGGTCGAACTTCCCATCTTTTCCTTTATCTTCATGGGGGGCATCCCATTTTAGCACCAAGTCACCAACTTGGAAAAAATCTTCCTTTATTTTTCTGTCGAAGGTATTCTTCATCTTCTCCTGGTGCACTTGGACCTTATCATAAGCCTTATCCCTCACTTCACTAAGCTCAATGATCTGGTTGATTCTTGTATGAATGGGATTTGGATCATCTAACATATATCGTAGCAATTTCATGACTGGGATGCCCAAAGAGGCAGGGAAAATTACTTCGGTTCCATAAACTAACTAGAACGGTGACATGCCGATAGCTCTCTTGGTACTGATTCTGTCGGCCCACAAGGCATACTTCAACTTGGTGTGCCAAGACTTCTTGTTATCTTCTAATAACTTCTTAATAATCCTTACAAGTCTCTTATTAGAAGATTCAGCCAATCCATTCCCCTGTGGGTAATAAGCAGTGGAGTGATTCAGGCTTATATGGTATTTATGGAAAAAGTTTATCATCTTCTTAGATTTAAATGTAGGGGCATTGTCAGTCACGATTCTCTTCGAGCAGCCGAACCCTGCCAGGATATTGTTTTCTATGAAATTCGTTATCACCTCTTATGTATCCCTCCGAGAGGGTATAGCCTCGATCCATTTTTTGAAGTAATCCGTGGAAGTTAGGATCCACTTGTGCTATCCAGAGGAGTTTGGCTTTATCTCACCGATGAAATCCAACCCCCACAGTTGGAATGGAGCCTCCACCAATATGGGGTTGAGAGGGAGAGACACCACCTTACTTCTTCCTTCAAATATTTGACATTCGTAACACTTCGTGGTTTCCTTGTAAACATCTGAGAACAACGAAGGCCAATAAAATCCTTCCCTCGGGATCTTGTTTGTGGTGACTTTCCAGGAATTATGACCCCCACAGTCCCCTTCATGAAATTCCTTCGCCATGCGTCGATATTCGTCCTTCAAAAGACAATTTAGAAATATCCCCCTAGGGTCCTTCCAGTAGAGGTACTGTTCTATGATGCAAAATTTTGCAGCTTTTAGTTTGATGGATCTAGCTCGGGTTTTGCTCAGACCAGTAGGGGGTTGTAGATTCTGCAATATAAAAACAATGTCAGCATACCAAGGGGATGTAGAGAAGGCCAGCTTCACTTGTACCTCGACTTCCTCTGGACCAAACTGACAGGCGAGAAAATTTAGTTGCATAGAATCACAATGAGAGTCTGTCATCATCTTAGCCAATCCCTGCCCTTTGACCACCTTCGTGGGCTTGATTTCTATGTCATAATCCAGGAGTACCGCAACCCACTTGGCTCTCTTTCCTTCCAGGTCCGGCTGTGTCAGTATGCTCTTCACAACACTGCATGGCACAAAGAAAATAATGTGGGAATGGAGGAGATAGATCCTGAAATCTTTCAAAGATTTGACCAAGGAATATGCTTTTTTTTCCATTATGCTGTACCTCAACTCCCCGTCTCTCAATATCTTACTAAAGGACGCTATAGGCTGCTCCTCACCTCGATCATTATTTTGTAGCAACACTACTGCTACGGTGTGTTCTGAAGCGTAAGAGAATACCAAAAAATCCTTCTCAAAATATGGGTTGATCAATACAAGAGCCTCTAAAATGGCTTGTTTTATACCTTTGAAGGATTTCTTGGCCCTGACCATCCATTTAATTTCATGATCCTTCCTTAGCATGTCGGTAATTTCCATTAGTATTTCGACAAAGCTAGGGATGAATCTTATTAAGAAGTTGACCTGACCGAGGAAGGATTGGACTTCTTTCTTGCTCCTCAGTTCTTCAACCTTCAAGATGCCTTTTATCCTGTCTGGATCGATCTTGATCCCTTCCTTTGAGATGATGTGTCCAAGCAATTTCCCCTCTTCCAGGGCAAAATTTGACTTTCTGGGGTTTAAGGAAATGCCATACCTTCTACATTTAATGAAGACCGTTTCCAAGTGCCTGATATGGTCTTTAGCCCTCCTGGAGTACACCGTAATGTCGTCCATGTATATCACCACAAATTTTTCCTTTTCTTCTGCAAAAGTGATATCCATGGCATGTTGGAAAGTAGCTACAACATTCATCAACCCAAATGGCATATTCGCGTACATGAAAGTACCCCACGGTGTGGTGAAAGTGGTTTTTTCTTGATCTTTAGGAAACACCTTCACCTGGTTGTACCTAGAAAATACATCCATCGTAGATATTCTTTCTGATCCTACCACCCTCTGAAGGATCTGGTCCATTCTGGGAAAAGGGTAATTATCTTTCAAAGATACCTTGTTCAAATTCCTGAAATCCACACATAGCCGTATTTCTCCGTTCTTTTTTCGAATGGGAACTAAATTGGCCACCCATTTGGAAAACCTCAAAGTTACTATTATCTTTGCATCAAACAACCTCTTCACTTCCTTCTCAATGATGGGTACTAGCTTTGGATTGATCCTCCTAAGCTTTTACCTGAAAGGTTTCTCACCGGTTTTAATTGGAATGGTGTGCTGGATGATGGAGGTATCATATTCTTTGAGATATTCATAACTCCATGCAAACACGTCTGTGTATTTCTTCATCAGCTTCACATACTCATTTTTCTCCTCATCGGGCAACTTCTTGGACAACTTTATAATCTTCGGGTCTTCTTTAGTGCTAATATTTATATCTCCCACATCATCTATGGCGGGTTCGAATTTAGGCTCTTTAGCTACATCATTCTGGTCGAACAGAGACTCGAAATGTATCAGGCCCCTGGGGATATGGTTGCTTTTCAACTGGACTATATCCTTGCCCCCCAAGGAGTCTTTTAGTTTTCCCATGCCAAAAGCTTCCTCTCCTTCCCCTTCATCATCCAATAGGTTTTCAGGGTCGGAGCCGCCTTCATCGATGTGAGTATTCACAAACTTGCCAGACATCTCCAAAAATCTTTTGATCGGCATATCATCTTCGAAGACCTGCCAATGTTTGGTGTTGTCTGGTATGGAAGGTTTGTTTACAATATCCACCTTATATTTCTTCTTTCGCACCACTGGAGCTTCAAACTTCCCTGCTGCAGTCGCCAGCGAATCCGCCACCATGTTTTCGTCTCTGAGTATCACTTGGACTGTGTGTTCGGTGAAGAAATTCCTGAACATATCCCACACCTCGTTCCAGTAGGCTCTCATTACAAGTTCTTGATAAATATCATTCACTTGATTTATTACAAGTTCTAAGTCCCCAAAAATTTGGACCCTTTTCATGCCTACATCTTTCAACGCACGTAAGCCTAGCAACAAGGCTTCATATTCTGTTACATTGTTAGAGCTTTCAAAAATTAACTTGTAAGAATGACATTTGGCATCTTTAGCAAGGGAGATAATATACACACCTGCACCAGCACCCGCTTTGGACATAGAGTCATCGACATACATCTTCAACAGTCCTTCATCTTTCTGACTTTCTTCCTTGATCTTCAGCTCACCTGCTCCTGCTTCATCTTTTTGTGGCCCGACGATTTTGGAATTGCAAGGAAGCTCATCATTGAAGAATATAGAGGATCCCAAATCTGTGTCAACGGCGTAGACATGATGGATGTTGGGCTGAACCTGAATGCTCACTATGTAAGGCAACCTCTTCTCACTGTATAATCTCTTGCTTTCATTCCAAACAGGAATGGTAGCATAAGTAATGTCCATCTGTAGGCTGCCCTTCAGCTTCGAGGTCCAAGATCTCGACAACAGAATACCAAATTTGGGTGGAATGTCAGCCACAATGACATCCATGACCACAACCTTAAAAGGGATCTTTCTTAAAGAAACCACCATGTCTTTGATCAGTCCCAGACATTTCACTCTTTTAGAATTAAAGGAATAGAGGTCTTTGTAAGGCCTAGTAATCTCCAACCCCAATATTTCCACCACTCCTTTCAGCATTAGATTATGTGAGCATCCTGAATCTAGCATGGCATTGTGTAACACCATATCATGCACATTCAAGCTCATGTAAAAGGGGGTGCCTCCTCATCCTCGCTGTCCACGCTGTCAATTTTAGACCCCAGAACGATAGTAGGATTGTATTCGATTAGCTCTAAGATATCAGGGTGAGCTTGACCTTGATTCACAATCATATGCATGATAATATCCCTGTATTCCTGATTTCTCAACAATTCGTTAAAAGGAATCGATATCTTCAGTTTAGCTAGCTCGTTTTGGAGGTCAAACGTGGGAAGGCCTTGATAGGCTGGACAGGTGCCACTGGTTCCGCCCTTTTCGCATTACTGCTTTCCTTTACCACGTTTATAGGCACCATCGACCCTTTCTACTTGTCATTTTCTTTCCTGGGACTTGTATGACTACTAGATGGCTGGTCTGTGTTTAACCCTCCTTTACGTACAGCAGTGTCTCCAGCAGAGTCGCCACCTTTCCTCTGTATGGCCATGTCCCTATTTCTTAGTTTGATCTTCCTAACATCATCGATAGCATGCATATAACCTTTATGATACTTCTCCAATTACTCGGTCAGGGTTTTTCCATCTACTTGAGCGAACATATCATGTTCCTCTTCTGTCAAGTAAATCTCAGAGTCTAGGTCACCGAAATGATGGATGTGATCTTCGGTGGACTCAGCTTCATCTTCAGTAGCTACATAGTTTTCAGGGAAAGGAGGTTTGGCAAGCTGCTCTTTAGGATTTATCGGATTCCTCATATCCCTTGGTCTATTGGGTTGGAGTGGAGGAGGGACCAGCCGCCTAAAATTAGGATTCCTTATCGAAGGCTCGTTCGGTTCCCTGTTCACTGACCTGGTTTCTACTGTTAGCCTATCCATCAACTTTTCCATAGTTTTGAGCATCAACTCAAATTTCACATCACTGGATGAAGAAGCGGAGGTAGAGGGATGTATCTCTTCTCGACATTTCCTCCTGTCGATATCCTCCCTGGGTTTGATTTTCCCACATGCCATCATATTGGCTTCTACCTCTAGGGCGTCAGTGAACATGGCTAGGAGGGTGTTGGAATTTCTTTCTCTTAACAGTCAAGCAAAGTCGTTTTCAAAGGCATCTGCATGATGAAGTTTAGCTGCCCCAGGCGAAGGTTTGATATCAGCAGGTATCGAGTTGTAAACCTGCATGAATCAGCTAGAAAATTCATGGACGGATTCAAAACCTCCCTTCTTGAGATTATTATATTGGCACAAAACTTGCAGGGGGCTCTGCTTGTCGTCCCATCGCTCTAAAAATATGGTCTGAAAGCCAGCGAAGCTATGGATAGACCTAGGTGGTAAATATTTATACCATTTATTGTCCTCCCCAGACAAGATCTGAAGCGAATAACCGCATCTTGACATCTTCATCATCTACCTCCTCCAAGTCTATAAAGTCATCAAACTTATCCACATGGTACCTTGCTAAAACATTTCCCTCCCCGTCATAGAGTGCAATCCTTTGGGCATAATTCATGGGAAGGTCGTGCAGGACTAGAGGTAGGGCTAACGGGGTGAATCTAGCAGTATCCATGGAGGTGGGTCGATTAGGAATGAACAGGAAATTGGGAACTTGATTATTTTGAAATATAGAGGATATCTCTTCAGCTTTGGGCGGGGTTTCTAGGTTTAGCCACAAAGAATCAAACAGATCAGATTGCAGCATATTAGGACCTACCCAAGCCTTTCTCAGATCAGACTCAAACTTAGATTTGGTTAGCAGTATTTCAGCTCCAACCCCCCACTTGGGTTCAGCTAAACCGTACCGGGCCTAAGATGATGAAGTATCAAACAATGGAGAACCCAACTTCTCCTTATTCCTGTTTCTAAGTATCTTTTCTGGATTATCCACACGAAGCAAATTTTTGGTATCAGAATTACCTCTCTTGTGGATCTTTCTGGGAGCTAGGATAGCTAGTGCGATACTGATCGCACTGAGCTTGGAGTCGCTAGGACAAACACACCACCTTTTAGCAACTCCCAAAATTTTTGTCTCCATAAAACGCGTCCTTACGATCATCGGTCTCCTCAGTGGAATCATCTCCTGGAATCTTTTAGTGGAGTCACCAGGGAAAATGACACAACCTTCTTCACATGTAAGAATCTTTGATTTGCCCACAGAAACTCTTTATACTTTTAATCTTTGTCATTTTTCCTAGGAATGATATTCAATCTCATCCCCGGCAATGGCACCAGTTTGTTAGCACCGTAAATTAACCAAAGGTTGTAGAAGGGCTTGCTTCCATGTAACAGCAAAATCACTTTTGAAGAGAGAACTGGCCTTCTACTCTTCCGAGAGGGATCTCTCACTAAATGTATGATAGTGCCAGATATGTAAATGCAAAAAAGAACTATAAATTGCTTACAAAATGGTTGAAACAAAACACAACATCATTGGGTGATGGAGTCAAGATATAAAACAAAGATAATTAGAACTTAAATGTGAACGTTTTCATCACAAGGGAAAGGTAGCCATTCGATCACAGTCGATTCATATTTGTCTGGTGAAAAGGAGGAACATGAACAAACCATTAATGCAGAGCATTGTGAGAAATGAATTCTACATTAACTTTGGAAGAAACTTTGGTGAATACCTGAAACAACAAACGGAGCATAGCAAGTATGAATTTCGAGATGTCATACCCTAAGTCTCAGATATGAAAGAAAAACATAATGGAAAAGGAAAAATGGAATAACATTCACATAAGAAAAGAAATAACAGACTGTAAGTGCGAACAACACATGAATCCTTGTGTGAAAAATTTCGATCTCGGCTCGACGATTATATTAAAACTTTCTTGAAAAACATACATAGCAAAATATTACAATGGTTTCAATCCTTTCTCCCTTTTCAGGAGGTATATTTATAGCGTTTCTATATTTCCCAAACCGACATTTGGGAATAAAAATTTGTTACAATAAAGGACATGTTCTAACAGCTTCTTATGTGTCATATTAGATGTGGCTTGTATGAAATAGCTAGAGAATAATACATGGAGCGTGAGATGAAGAGGCAGAAGAGTGTCCCATACCCCCACCTGGTTGATGCTGACTGTACAGACCCCTTTGAGAGAAGCGACCATTAGGGAAAGCATGTGACACTTGGAAAATATTTCATGGCACTGTCACCACTATTTCTACCGGGGTGGTGTGAGCTAGACGGACCCAAAGTGGCAGATGGTTTTTTATGTATCAGGACCAGGGAGTGGTGTAGCAACCATGCCATTAACTTATGCCAAGAGCTCCATTTCTTCTGATTATGAAGTCATAGGGACCTTGGATCGTGTGGCTTTAAAATCAAACCATAACTTGAAATCATTTGCCAACTTGTCAAAGACGACCTTCCCGGATAATACTTGTTCCATATCTCTGAAATTTCCGTGGTCTGACTGGTAGTCTAATAGGAAATCCTTATAATCCTTCTGAGATAGTAAAGGACCTCTCTCTTCCCAGAAAAAGGGGAGTCCTCTACTCACCAGTGTCCTGAACATCCTGAGGATTTCTTGGAGTTTGTGGTTAGTGACGTCTATTTGGGCCTGCACCGTCTCCATCATCCTGTGTTTAGTTTTCACCCTTCGAGCTCCAGAGATAACAACGACCTGGTTTTGAAGACTGAAAATGTTAGAGGCTTCGTCTGACAAGGAGCTTAGATAGGTTATGGCCCTTTCAGCAATCTCCAAAGGTCTTTTGTTCACTTCAGCTCCTACTTCCTAGACTTGTTTTTTGGTTTCCTCAACAGCTAATCCCAGTTTTGTAATAACATTGAGATAGGGTCATAACTTGTTGGCTTCCATGATAATCCAATCCCATATCAGATGCTTCGTGCCTTGTAGTGCAAGCTTGCCAATCACTTGTTGGCTCAACATACCATTTTGTTGGGTCAGTTCTTCGACACTTTCTCTACCTTGTTGTTGAAATATTGTAACTTCATAGAATATTCTATATGTATCTTTTTGTGGTCCCCGATGGTCCTACCGGGAGAACCACTTGTATTACATTGTACCCCAATGCTCCTAATCAGAAGAACTAATAAGAGTCATGAGGTAGTCCCCTCTAATTGTAAAGGTGGGTCATTAGCCCCCCAGTGTGGTTACTTGAGCCTACATGTGTAACTCGAGCCTACATGATTTAACTCGAGCCTACATGTCAAATGAGTTAACTTAAGTGAACGGATGAATATAAATAGAGGTGTAGTGCTCCTCATTTGTGACACACACACTCTCACTTGGGTAGCGCATTAGAGGAGAAGAGAAGTAGTTGGAGAAGGAGGAGAATCAGGCTCTGATCTCCTTGCTGGTTTTATCTTTTATCTTTTTGGGGCATCTATATTGAGGAAGATTTTGTTGGTTTTTTCCCTTTAGGGTTTTCCCAAGATAAATCTTTGTGTTCCTTTTATGGTTGTGCTTGTCTATCTTTCAGTGATCCTGTTTATATGCTTTTGTCATGAAAAATGAAATGAAATACTGATGTCTTATTTAAGCATCTGAAAATTTAACATGGTATCAGAGCCACCCTGAAAAGAAGACATTGTGCAGCTATAGAATCTAGGGATTCTTACTTTTTGGTTCTCTCTCCACAATTGATCAGCAAAAGAAGGCTAGGGTGACTCTCCATTGAAGGGCGCATCTTTCTGTTGAAGCAGAATTCGATTCCAAGCATTTTCAGTTTTCAATGTGGGAAATTAGGGCTTCTTGCATAAGATGAATTTTTGAGTGAGCCCAGCATAGGGTTTCTCTCCTCATCAAAATCAAAGTCTAAAGACCTGGATCAAGTTTTTTGGTTGGGTGAAACTCCGGGAAAGTGAAACCCTAGTTTGACCCCGAGCTAGAAAAACCCTAAATACTAAAACTGCTAAGTTTTGGTACATTCCCTATATCCCAATATTGGCGAAGGTTCAGGAGCTGAAAATTTCAAAGGCCGAAGATAAAGTCCTTCTGTACACTGTGTCCAAAATTATTCCTTATATTTGCTATATTTTGGGAGATATGATCCCTCCAAGTTAGGGTTCCAGCCTCTTCCAAAATTCATCCCTAAACAGGACACCTGGGGAAAATTGATATAGCTTGGGCTACAGAGGTCCAAATAGAATTCTTGAAGATGTTCCACAAAGGGAACAGACTGTAATTTTAGTGGTCCAAATTTTAGACCCAGAATATGAAACAGTGACACATGGCATGCTGTACAACTTCGTTGTTCTGAACAGTCCTGTAACAGGTCACCTTGGGAAAAGGATCATAAATCCAAATTGGTGAAACCAATTTTGATGAAACATATGTTGTTGGATCAGGGACATACTAGATTACCTCAGTGCGAAATTTCAGACATATAAGGGCAGCAATTGCGTAGATATCACAAAAACAGTGACATCCATTTCTGCAGAAGCTGAATCGTCTAATTTGAAAGGTGAAGAATCGAGATTTCCATAATCCAAGTACATCAGTCAACTCACCTCATTCAAGCACATCTCCTGGTAAGTTCAGTTTCTCATTCCACAAAATTTCAATTTTTTGTAATTCTCTAGCAAGATGACTTCAAGCACTAAGCTTGAAGACAAGCTAGAAGGCATAGAGATTTTTCGAGCATGGAAATACAGGATTGGTCTCATTCTCCAAGAGAATGATCTTGATAAGTATGTCAAAGAAGAAGTGTCAGAACATGAAGAAGCTGAAGCCAAGCAGAAGCACAGAAATGATATTATTAGGGCACAAATAATTATTTCTGACTCGATTAAGGATCACTTGATTCGTCAAGTGTCATCCAAGAAGACTCCAGAAGAAATGTATGATTCCCTTTCTAGAATTTTTTAGGGAAGAAACATCAACAGGAAGATGAATCTAAGAGCTCAACTGAAGAGAATCAAGATGAGCCATGGAGAATCCATCGAAGACTACTTTTCAAGGGTTTCCCAGATCAAAGAGAAACTAGAAGCTATTGGAGATAAGCTTGATGAAGATGAAATGGTTATGACTGCTCTCAATGGTCTCATTAGACCATGGGAATCATTCATTCAAATGATGTGTGCCAGGAAGGAAAGCATGCAGTTTGATGTGGTATGGGAAGACTGCATTCAAGAGGAGACTAGAGTGGCAAATAGAGAATCCTTACTAAAAGAGGATGATCAATCCATGGCCACTCATACCAGAAAAAGAAGAAGGAATCAACCCATATTCAAGAAGGAAAGTCACAAAGAGCATCAACCTCCCGGAAGATTCCAAAGATCGAAAGAAAGTCTATCAAGTAAGGACTACTCTGGTTTTCAATGCTTCCACTGTGACAAGATAGGACACATTGCCAGAAACTTTCCTATAAAGAATCAAGAATATAAGCAGAGGATCAACAACAACAAAATATATAATGCTCATCTAGCTGAAGATGAGGATGAAGAAGAAGAAGATGAAGGACCTTTGAGAAAGCAAGCAAGAGAAGAATATGTAGAAGAATATGTACCGTTTTCTTCTCTCTCTGGATCTATGACTCCTGGAGAAGACACTTGGCTTATTGATAGTGGTGCTTCAAAGCACATGACGGAACAAAAGAAAAATCTGTCCAAACTTGAAGAAAAGAGCTCTCCTCAGAAAGTATCCCTAGGAGATGACTATCAATATCCGATCAAAGGAGTTGGTGAAGCAAGGTACAAACTTGAATCAGGTAATCCCTTAAAAATGAAAGATGTATTATATGTACCTGGTTTAAAGAAAAATTTACTATCTATCTCATATTTAGATAAGAAAGGATTCAGAGTTGCTTTCAAAGATGGTCAAGTACTTATGTGGTCCAAAGGAAAGAATATTGAAGATGCAATCATCATTGGTGAAGAAGAAGGGGGCTTGTATAAACTCAAGGGGCACTCAGAAACATCCTTTGTGCATGAGTCCACTGACCCTAGTGAACTATGGCATAGAAGGCTTGCCAAAATCAATTACAAGGCTCTACCTCATGTGAATAAAGTAATGACAGGATTACCAGACATGAAGATCAAGCATGAAGGCATTTGCAAAGGATGTGCGAAGGGAAAGAACATCAAGAATCCATTTCCGAAGAGTGAAACAAAAACAAAAGGTACGTTGGAATTGATTCATTCAGATGTATGTGGTCCAATGTCTTCCACATCCTTAAGTGGCTTTGAATATTATATCACATTTATTGATGATTTTTCAAGAAAGACTTGGATATACTTCTTGAAGGAAAAGAGTGAAGTGTTTGAGAAATTCAAGGAGTTCAAAGCCTTGGTAGAGAATATTTCTGGCAAGAAAAATTAAGATTCTCCGATCAAACAATGGAGGAGAGTACACCTCAAAAGAGTTTGATGCCTTTTGCAAAGTTGTAGGAATAAAGAGGGAACTAACTACTCCCTACAATCCCCAACAGAATGGGGTAGCGAAAATAAAGAACAGAACCATCATGGAGGCAGTGAAGACAATGATATATGATCAAGATCTTCCAATGCACCTATGGAAGAAGCAGCAAGAACTGCTGTGTATGTACAAAATAGAATATCTCACAGTGCTCTTGGGTTCAAAACTCTAGAAGAGATATTCACGGGAAAGAATCCTGAGGTAAGTCACCTAAAGATATTTGGTTGTCGAGTATATATTCATATACCAAAAGAGAAAAGAACCAAATTAGACCCTTCCGAAAAGAAGGCGATATTTGTTGGATATTGTGAAGTATCCAAAGCATTCAGAATCTACATTCCTAGATTCCACCACATGGAAATCAGTTGAGATGTGACATTTGATGAAGAGGCAGCTCTCAAGAGATCCAGGAAGTGCCAACTTGAAGAAGTGTATGAAGAAGAGACACCACCCAGAAATAAAGAAACTACATGTCTCCCTAAAGATGAAGCTCCTGAAAAACATGACATGGAAGAACCACAAGAACCTCCCATGATGGAGATATCAAAAAAAAGAAAGCTTGCCTGGACAAGAGAAATTTTACAAGAGGCAGAAAGATATGGAGCTCTTGAAGGCTCTACAAGGGAAAGAAAGAAACCTAATACTTTTTCCAACTATGTAGCCTTGATGCGTGATCTGGTAGAACAAGAACCTACAAATTATGAAGAAGCGGTATAGAAGAAAGAATGGGTAGAAGCAATGACTGAAGAATACCAGTCAATAATGAAGAATGATGTATGGGATATAGTTCCCAAACTAGAAGGAAAGATTATAGTATCCTCCAAATGGATATTCAAAATAAAGCATGCACCTGACGGAAGTATCGAGAAGTATAAAGCAAGATTTGTGGCCAGAGGTTTCTCTCAGAAAGAGGGAATTGATTATGAAGAGACATTTGCTCCTGTAGCATGATATACTTCGATTAGAACTATCATGGCACTTGCATCCATAATGAAGTGGGACTTACATGAGATGGATGTGAAAACATATTTTCTGAATGGTGTTATTGAAGAAGAAGTTTACATAGAACAACCTCAAGGATTTGTAGTTGAAGACAGACATACTCATGTATGCAAGTTGAAGAAGGCCTTGTATGGTCTTAAACAAGCTCCTAGAGCTTGGTATGAGAGGATAGATAGTTTCCTGTCAAGCATGGGCTTTACCAAGAGTAAAGTTGATCCTAACCTTTACCTCAAGGTTGTACAAG
>LPNX010584094.1:25717-55218 GCA_001517045.1 Pseudotsuga menziesii | reverse complement strand
ACATGTGATGAGATATTTGAAAGAAACTATAGACTTTGGTCTATATTATGATAATAGCCATGAGTATAGATTATATGGCTATACAGATGCAGATTGGGCCGAAAGTATCTCAGATAGAAAAATCACATCAGGTGGATGTTATAGTCTGGGATCTGCTATGATCTCATGGTTTAGCAGAAAGCAATCCAATGTTGCACTAAGCACAGCTGAAGTAGATTATATAGCAGCTTGCTCTGCTAGTTTTGAATCCATATGGCTTCGAAATCTAATGCCAGGATTATTCAACCTAGAGTTGGACACTACCATGATTCTATGTGATAACCAAAGTTGTATAAAGATGACAGAGAACCCTATGTTTCATGACAGATCAAAGCACATAGAAATCAGATATTTCTACATTCGAGATATGATGCAAAAGGGAGCCATAAAGCTCTAGTATGTGATTACTGATGAACAAGTTTCTGATGTGTTGACAAAGCCTCTGTCCCGAGTGAATTTCGAACACTTTCGAGACAAGCTTGGTGTGGTTCGAAAAGATCTTCCCCGAAAGGGGGAGTAGTGATGTTGTAGTGGGATTGTATCATCCCTAGGCACTTTCCCTAAAGTGATCCGAAGACCTCGGTCTTCGAGAATGAAGAGGGATTGTATCATCTTGGGACATCTGTCCATAATAGATCCGGTGACCTCGGTCCTCGAGAACGTGGCGGGATTGTATCATCCCTGGGCACTTGCCCTAAAGTGATCCGGAGACCTCAGTCTTCGAGAATGAAGAGGGATTGTATCATCCTGGGACATCTGTCCTTAATAGATCCGGTGACCTCGGTCCTTGAGAATGTGGTAGGATTGCATCATCCTTGGACATAGTCTTAAAGTGATAGGGACTGATTCTCCCATAATCAATCCAGTGGCTTCGGTCCTCAAGAATGTGGTAGGACTGCATCATCCTTGGACATAGTCCTAAAGTGATAGGGACTGATTCTCCCGTAATCAATCCGGTGGCTTCGGTCCTCGAGAATGTGGTAGGATTGCATCATCCTTAGACATAGTCCTAAAGTGATAGGGATTGATTCTCCCGTAATAAATCCGGTGGCTTCGATCCTCAAGAATGTGGTAGGATTGCATCGTCCTTGGACTTAGTCCTAAAGTGATAGGGATTGATTCTCCTGTAATCAATCCGGTAACTTCGGTTGTTGAGAATGTGGTGGGATTTTATCATCCCTGGACTTTAAGTCCAAAAGTGATCCAAATACATTTTCATCTTTGAGTTGTGGATTGCAGGTTGTTGCTGATGATGATGATGCCGTACTGATCAAAAGATCAGAGTATGATGATGATGACGTACTGATTGAAATATCAAAGTATGATGATGATGACATACTAATCGAAAGATTAGAGTATGATGATGATGAAGTACTGATCTAAAGATCAGAGTATGATGATGATGCACTATTATTATGATGTTTCTGATCGAAAGATCAAAGTATGATGATGATGTCTCTGATCGAAAGATCAGAGTATGTTGATGATGTTTATGATCAAAAGATCAGAGTATGATAATGATGTTTCTAATCGAAAGATCAGAGTATGATGATGATGTTTCTGATCGAAAGATCAGAGTATGATGATGATGTTTCTAATCGAAAGATCAAAATGTGATGATGATTATGATCGACAGATCAGAATATGATGATGTTGCTGCTGATCGAAAAGTCAAAGTGTTGAAGATGTTGCTGATCAAAAGGTCAAAATGTTGAAGATGTTATTGCTGATCGAATAGTCAAAGTGCTGAAGATGTTGCTGCTCGAAAGGTCCAAGTGCTGAAGATGTCGTTGCTAATTGAAAGATCAAAATGCTGAAGATGTTGCTGATCAAAGACTGAAGATGTTGCTGATGATGAAGACTGAAGATTGAAGATGAAGACTACATGATGTTGAAAATATTCCAATGATTTATAGATGTGTTACCCTACTGATGTTGATGATGTCCCCTATCTCCTCTTGTTGTTGTTGATGTTGCTGTAGAATACCCTTCTCATTAAGGGGGAGTGTTGAAATATTGTAACTTCGAAGAATATTCTATATGTATCTTTTTGTGGTCCCCGATGGTCCTACTGGGAGAACCAATTGTATTACATTGTACCTCGATGCTCCTAATCAGAAGAACTAATAAGAGTCATGAGGTAGTCCCCTCTAATTGTAAAGGTGGGTCATTAGCACCCCAGTGTGGTTACTTGAACCTACATGTGTAACTCGAGCCTACATGATTTAACTCGAGCCTACATGTCAAATGAGTTAACTTAAGTGAACAAATGAATATAAATAGTGTAGTGCTCCTCATTTGTGACACACACACTCTCACTTGGGTAGATCATTAGTGGAGAAGAGAAGTAGCTGGAGAAGGAGGAGGATCAGGCTTTGATCTCCTTGCTGGTTTTATCTTTTATCTTTTTGGGGCATCTATATTGAGGAAGCTTTTGCTGTGTTTTTTCCTTTAGGGTTTTCCTAGGATAAATCTTTGTGTTCCTTTTTACGGTTGTGCTTGTCTATCTTTTAGTGATCCTGTTTATATGATTTTTTCATGAAAAATGAAATGAAATACTGATGTCTTAGCTAAGCATATGAAAATTTAACACTTGTTTCTCTTTTAAATCTTTCCTTTTCTAACTCTTCAATTTGTTGCTTTAATTTGATGAGTTCGTTATCCTTTAGGCCTATCTGTGACATTGCCTTGGAGAGGGAGCTGGTGTCTACTTCTTCAGTCGTGCCTATGGGCTGAATTTCCTTCTCTGCATTCCTGCTCTGAAGCTCATTTTCCTTCGCTGCTAGTCTAACTTTTAACTCTGTCTCACTATTCCTCAAGAGTTGGATATCTGCTTCCCATTGCCTCCCCTTTTCCTCAAGCTTCAACAGCTTATCTTGGCTATCAGCAAGCTTGGAATTCAATGCCTCTTTTTCCTTTTTGAATTCAGCCAATTCATTTGCTCTAGTGAGTTGAGAGCCGAGGATTCTTAACCTCTTTTTCAAAGCCTGTATCTCTTTGTATTTTTCATCGAGCAATTGATAGACCACGCTTCCTTTCTATCCACCTCCCTCCCTCTGTATAGCTTCCTTCTGTAAACTGTTGATTTGGGCTTTAAGTTCTTTCATCTCCACTCTCAATTTTCTTAAAAGATTAGAAGTTTTAGCCTTGCTTTATTTTGACTTGGATAATTGTATGCTAGCTTTAAGAAGTCTAGTATTTAGTATGCCTCCGATCTCTTTGCTCAGATGTATAATGTTTGAATTGGGAACCTTTGAAAGTTTTACATTGACCTTGGACACCTTGCTCCCTGCTTCCAAAGCTAAGCTAAGGGTATCAGTGACATGATCCCTTACTATTTTCAATGCCACATTGGGCTGAAGTAACTATGAGGCTTCATGGTATAGTTCTCCTGTCTCCTCAAAGGTTTTGTCTGCTTTGTCTCGGTAAGAATTTAGCCACTCTTCTTTGGACGCTTGTTCATTTTTCCCTTTGAATACATACTCCTGTATCTACAATTTGGCCATCTCGGGCTCCACCTATTGCTGTATTTTTACTACATTCTTCTTCTTTTCCTGTCCCTTTTTAGCCTGCACCATTTGCTGCCTGGGCTCTATTTTTTTACTCTTGGGCGTGCTGGCAGTGTGCACTTCTTCGATGTCCATGGCCTCAATACCCCCTCTCTTTAGTGAACTCGTTGACTAACTGACCAATGATGAGTATCCCCCCGCAATCGCAACCACTATAGCCAACTCCTCTTGGGGGGATTTGCGTCGGGTAGCTGCGAGCCAAAGTCCTGTTTGGCGCTAGGCACCTTCGTGTGCTCAAAGGGCTGACATTTGAGGGTCATTCTTCTCTTGGAGATAACCTGATGAGGATCATATTTTATTGCTTGGTCTTGAGGAAATCCCATGTCTCTGGTAAATTTGGAGACTAGAGGCAATGCAGCCATGTTTGTGACTTTATACAGTGCTAATTTCCAAGGAAGGACCAAATTCGAACACTTCTTGAAGTTCAAGAAGTGTTCTTCTTCAACCATGAGTTTTTGTCGGATTAACTCCAAATAGAAGATCTTGGGGGTCAAGAAAGATGGTAGGATGTATGGCGAATGTACGAAGCCATAAAGTCTTATAGTTGTCCCAAAATATGAGAGGAACCAGTCTCCTATCCCCCTGCCTTTCGACAATTACAGCATTTGTCTCATTTCAGGAAACACCCTAGGCAGTCTTTCTTGGAAAAAGACTTCATATATTTCGGCCATCAACAGGTTCATGAATTTACCATAGTTAGTGGCCATTTTAGCAATGACTGCCATTTCTGGTAGTTGCACGTCTTCATCATTGTAGGCTATGAACATCTTCAGCAGAAAAGACTGGAACCTAAACGTTCTGGCATCGTGGAAGCTCGTTAACTAAGAATGGATGTTCTTGGCTAAAATCTCATCAAACTTAAGGCAACAAGACTGACCGGACTATCTTGGAAATTTAGGTTCAGCCGGGCAGGTATCTAAGATGAATAAAAGACTCAACAATGACTTTGGGATGTATGCGTCGGTATCTAAACCTAAGAACTGACTGGTCAGGATTATACACCACTAAGTCTCTTCGTTGAACTGACCAAGGTCAATAGGGTAAGATAGGTTGATGGGTTCACTATCAGGTTTAGAACAAGCTTTCAGGAATGCTTCTTTACTTTCCGCAGGAGACTCTCTAAAGCAGTGAATGATGTCATCTTCTCGATAGTCTTGGGTTTGATGGGCGAATTCTTCGGGGAAATCCAGGGTTTTGTGGATGGCATGGGCTTTGACAGGGTAGAGAATTTTGGATTTGGACTTATTCATGATAACTCCTTTAGTGACAACGAATTTCTTTGGGCACCACTCGACAAACTCAGGGCACTAGGGGGTTTGGTCGACAAAGAAAAAATGAAAGAAAGACTTAAAAACACCATAGGTATCCATACCCTGGTTCTTACGATCTTCTAATTTGCCCTTGGAAGCTTCGATAGTTTCCCCCACCATGAAGGTATCGTAAACCTTAGAGTTTGCATCAAACATATGTTCTTCCTTATTCTGACCTGACATCTTTGGTTCTATATCATCTCTTACCCTTATTACTTCCATTGAGACAATTTCCAAATAATACTGAAAGAGTGTCAAGGGCCTACCTTGCTCCGTAGCATGGTCCCCTGGGTGTTCTGGGCTGGTACTTTGGATGTGATTTAGGTATTTGACAGCTTAGAGGTTTCAGAAAAAACAAATCTTTGCAACTTTGTGTGGGCCTTTTATAGCTTTTTACACGTCATAGCTCTAGCATATGTCCCAGGCGGCTCACACCGTGGATTCACCCTCTACATTCTTAGACCGTAGATCTGTGGGACTCCTATTCCCGCATGTGTTTTTATTTTGTGTGCAAGCTGCTTGGTCGCCGATCAGGACCAAGTTCCTCTGCGACCATCGATCTAAGCGTATCCCACCCCTTTTTGCGTAGTGGATTTTTGTTTCCTCTCATGCTACTCCATATTGTGAAATGAATTATAGCCACTGATCTACCTTTGCTTGTACCAGTGTCGTTGATCAAAACAACCCGTACCGCTTTTCACAATGCGTATTTGCATCTTACCCCTTTTAAGTTTGAGATGCGAAATGGCTCACCGTCATAGATCTTCTTGGGCTCCAATCTTGATCATTCGATGCACCCGGTATTTAACCCATTTTGCAAGGCTAGGGGTGGCTTTTGGTCAGGATATTTCACCATGCGAAAAGATCTGACACCGTTGATCTACCTCTCGACTGTTTTCAGTCGTCAATCGGGAACCCTCTTTAATGCATCCAACACTACCCTTTAGCCTAGTTTTCCTGATCTTCAGACCATCCTACTGCTGAGCAGCAGCCTGCACGTGCCATCAACTCCCTTTTGCTGTCTATTCACCACTCCTTGATGTGGCCAAAGAACGCGAGGAACACCCATGCCCAAAATTTAATTGGGTGTTAACAGATAGAATTGCATTTGCATTTGGGTGTTCATTTTTTGGAAGAAAAGTAAATCTCTCTCCCACTCTTAGGTAGAATTTCATTGAACAGGAATCCTTGCATTATCATATAGATCAGTATGCATCTTCTTTAAATTCAATTTTTCACTCCATGGTTCCACCTAAACGCACAAGATAAAATGAACGATAGTACTAGGTTAAAATTTTAGCAATTTGAGTGATAAGTTAGAGATGTGTTCGGGCATCGTTAAGCATATGAGCTGTTGTTATTTGTCTGCATTACATCCCGGGACTCGTGCGGTTCTTCCACGTACCATTGGTATATTGAACGGCATTTCATGTACCCTTGAGGTATATAGAAAGGTACTTCATGTACTCGATTGTATATAGGAAGGCCCCTTGTGAACGGTTATGCATTAGACAACACTACTACCGATTTGAGCTCCCACATACCTTGCGTATATCGGGAGACCCTTTTAGGAATCCTCAAACCATCTGAGTTATCCTTTTGGCCTGTCCTGTGAGGTTCCTGACTCTTATCCACTCCTTTCACATGTTTGCTTGTTGCTTTTAGTTTTAGTACTTGCTTGTGTGTGGTAGTTAGGGGGTTATTAGAGAGTTTAGAGATGGCATCCTCATCTGGGAATACCACTCAAGAGGTCCCTTTCCAAGGTGTGCCTTTTGTATTCCTTCCAAGTGAAGGTATTGGTCCTCCCTTTATTGCCACTCCAAATCTTCCTAGATTAACTATAAGATTACCAGTCTGGCTTTTTAATCTGGTAATTCTTGTTACACCTAATGTCTCAAATGTCACCTCTCCTCTAGAGCGGATCGACCTCAACCTAATCCCTCTCCTTCTTCGTCGATTGTTGCTTCATCCCTTTCTTCTTCTTCGCTTGACCAAAGCTCTATGGTTAGTTGGCTATGCATCGATGAAGTTTCACGTTGGTTGGAAAATATTACTGATCATCAACATGTGATTCCAAAAAGTGATAGTAAGTTATCCCTCAATTCCTCGCTGGTTGACCAAGTGTCGATTCGGATTTATCTATGGTTGATCCCACTCTCCCTTTGGAGAGTGAAATGGTCGAGTCGATGTCATTTCCACACGATCCCACTCTTTCATCAGAGAGTCTTAATACTGAAGTAGTCTCTTTGATAAAATCTTCGTCTTGTTCTTCTCTTCCAGTAGAGAATGAACCAAAACCTGTCAAAGTTTTTATGCTTCGTTTTGATTGTTCTCGACAAGAGGAAATTTTGTCTGTTTCGACATAACCCTCTCCAAGTAGTGAGGTTATTTCCTTTGACTGGAATAACCTAGCAGAGTCTCATCTTCGTTCAATTGTTCTTTTCCAGATAGTTGTGAATGTTACTGCTAGGCAGATACTTTGCACTATTGTTGACGAAGGGGCTTCTGTTAGTATTCTATCCTCAACTACTTGGCTAGCTTTAGGTTCTCCTCAGCTTGTTCTAGCCACCGATTAGATGCTAGATTTTAATCGAAGGCCTACTGTACCTTTAGGGATCCTTCCTCATTTACCTATTACGTTAGGAGGGAAAACTGTCTGTATTGATGTTATGGTGGTCCAAGGTCCTTTAGATTTTAATCTGCTCCTTGGACGTGATTATGTTTACACCATGAAATTTTTTGTGTCCACACTCTTTAGAGTTATGTATTTTCCCCATGATGGGAAGATTGTGACCATTGATCAGCTTTCCTTTGTTACACCTGACCATCGCATTACTCCTAGTAATCAGATTGCCCTGAATGTGCCGCATGTTCTTGTGGCTCTTTCCCCTCCTAGTTAGCTTCTTCCCATCATAGGTAAAATGGGGGGCATGGCTCCAGCCTCTGGACTTCATACTAGAGTTAAGTTGCTAGCTTCTTATGTAAAGGGGAAAACTACCAACCTCTAGATATCATGTTGGGTAGGAGCATGTTTTGAGAGCATAGTTTACTTCTGGTTTCAAGCTCGTTAAAAAATAAAACCACTCCTCAAGCATAGTTTACCTTTTGGTTTCAAGCTTGCATGAAAATGAAACCATTCCTGTGAGCATAGTTCCCATTTTGTGTCAAGCTCGTTAAAAAATGAAATAGATGCCTTTGAGCAAAGTTCCCATTTTGTGTCAAGCTCGTTAAAAAATGAAACAGATGCTTGTGATCATAGTTCCCATTCTATGTCAAGCTGATTAAAAAAAGAAATAGATCTCCTCAAGCATATTTTACCTTTTGGTTTCAAGCTTGCATAAAAATGAAATCATTCTTGAGCAAAGTTCCCATTCTATGTCAAGCTCGTTAAAAAATGAAATGGATCTCCTTAAGCATAGTTTACCTTTTGGTTTCAAGCTTGCATAAAAATGAAATCATGTTCCAAGCATAGTTACCTTCTATTTAAAGCTTGTGTAAAAATGAAACAACTCCCCTTCCCTTGAGTTGAGTCTTCACTTTAGTGTTAGCAAATGAACCTTCTTTTCGCCTTCATGATTCTCATTCTTCCTACCCCCTCATGAACATTTTCACATTACCAACCAGGTTTTTAGGTTGGGTATGGAAGAAGAATCATCAAATGAAATGAATCTTGGGGGCATGTCGAACCGCTGGAAACCATGCTAGGGGTAATATTCGCTAGCAATCATGCTGGGGGAAAGATTCCAACCTCTGTATACCATGTTAATGGGATTTTTCAAGCATAGGCTACCCATTGGTTTCAAGCTTGTGTAAAAATGAAACCAATCTTCGAGCATTCTTTCAACTGATCTTCGAGCTCGTTAAAAACAGTAAGATGGTGTTGAGCTTACTTTTCATTTTTTGTGCTCTGGTTAAAACATGAAAAGTGGTTTGAGCTTAGTTTATTACTTTTTCGTGCTCTGGAATCAAAACATGAAAAATTCTAATGGAGGCCTATTTTCACCTCTTTTTCAGGCTCCTTAAAAACGAAAAAGTCATCGAGTATGTTTCCAATTCTTTCCAGGCTCGTAAAATATAACATTGTGTAAAGAAACCTCATGGAGTTCTCTTTAAACTCTTTTTAGGCTCCCTAAATATGAAAAGATCGTCGAGCGATCTTGTCTTCTTCATGCTCCTTAAAGTATTTGAAGAGTCATCCGTCTGATGGTAGGTTATCCCTTTTTCAGTTCAGATAGGAATGTTTACGAAAAAGGAACACTCTAGCCAATCATGACTGGAAGAGTTCTCTAAGGTATGATTTTACACTTTTTTCGGTCCTTAGGGACTAAATCATATGAAAAAGGACCCCTTTGGAGTCTTCTTCCGTATTCGTTCAGACTCTCTAAACATGAACAATACCGAGTTTTCTTTCAGTGGACTCGTTAAATCAAACATTGAGAGACCTGTTTTGGGAACGAACCCCTCCTCTCTCAGGTTCATAAAATATATGAGTCTGGACTTGTCTTCTGACAAGCTATATCGAGTGTTTGTTACCCTCTTTGAACTCGTAAAACTGAAAATAGGCACTCCAATCATGATAGGGGAAATGGGAAGGGAATCATTTTGCAAATAATGGCATTTCTTTGTCATTACCTTTGAACATGGCACTTGTCTGCACAATCATGTCATTCAATTGGGTTTTCAGCTGATCTCCGTGACAATCCACTTTGGTGAGTCATGTCAATCCTTCAAGTCTTTCAAAAGAATGCATTGTCCAATGTCACATTGTGTGTCTGTCCCGTTCAGTCATGATGCCAAGTCTTTTTGTCATGCCGCTCGATATTCAAAGGGGATTTGAAAACGTTTTACCTCTGCAGTCTACACAGTATTTGTGTCAGTATCTTTGAGTCAGTCATATGGTTACTACATTCACATAATTCCATAAATATGTTCCAATTTTTGTGTCATCGATGTGGGACTCATCATGGCCCTCCTTCGATGAGACTTTTCCCGTCGACATCAGCTTATCATCCGGGAAATAGTCTTAGAAACAATATTTAGTACCTTGAGATCTATATGCCTTAATGACAGATTCTCTCGCTCTCAAAATAGGTTCACATCATTGACCTTTGATCGATAGAATCGACTGGGTGTTCGACACCAGGACATCTATTCACACTCAGTAGATTGTACTAGAGTACCTTGGGAATCATTGACATTAATGGTGATCTCCCTCGTACTTGTTAACGGTTCACATCATTGGATGGTAATCAAGTGGTTTCTACCATGTTCGACTTCAGATCATTGTAATCACATGGATAGAATCGTACTTTGTGGAAGACGGGATGAAGACCCTGGGTGTTAGTTTAAAGCACTCATTGCTTTTCGCCAGGTTGCGATGGAGTTTTGTATAACTAGCATGGATCCACATTTGTATGGTCGTGGCTATGCTCAAATTTGTGTCTGTATGACATAGATCTACATTGTATGTCTAGTATATATGTCCAAGTTTGAGTCCTCTATCACATGGATCTACGATGTACTCTAGTAGCCATGCTTTTTTATTCCTCTCATGGATTTGCCTTGTATTGGTCTGCAGCCATGAGTTTGGTTACTTATGTCTATGAGTCAACATACTGATGTACTACAAATTCCTACTTGACAACATGCTCCGATCACTAACATAGATTAGTACATTATATTCCAGTGGTTTCGATGTGTTTGCGTGTTGAAGGTTATTGTAGGTACATAGGGTAACGATCGAAGCATTACATTCCAGGTATCCACGACATCTAGGGAGAGTCTTCAACCTTTCTCCTCTATTTGTTCTGGATCTGAGCCATTCAAACCAGTGGAACACCTTGCTGTCCGCAGGAGGTGAAATATTCTAGCTAACAGAAGTACTTGGGGAAGGTAGACACTTTTGGTGCTCATGCAATCTAGGGAAGACTCATCATAAAATCCTCTAAACAAAGGTGACCCAAATTGGGGGACACTGTCAAACGGTAACACATGGGGTGGCTCCTAAAGACACCATTGTGGTACGATCTCATGGATTTTGAGCAAGCTCGAGAAAGTAAATGCTCATTGGTGTTTCATTTTTAGAGAGTCTAAAAGCATAAAGAAGACTCCAATGGGGTCTATTTTTCATTGATAGTCTCTTTTTCCTGAAAAAGGATAAAAGTGTACATAGGACACCTCACCCATATGTTTAAGGAATGGGATACTTTTTTATCGTTGGTAGTCCAATAAGGCTGAAAAAGATTAAACATGTACTGATAGAATGATCATTCATATACTTTTATGAGCATGAACGAAACAAAGTTTTCTCGGCAATATTTTCTTGGTGAGAAGACTGGAAAAGATCTTAAAGACAAACCATGGTAATATTTTTTGTAGAGTTTGGTCCGAATTCCCGATAAAGCATGAAAGAATGCAAAGGGAAACGTTCTTGGCTTGAGTGTATCGAGGTGGTCCTTTTCATATGATAGTCTACACATTTCATAAAAGGAGATAAACGAGGCTATATAGACTCCCTTTCCAATACTTTAACGAGCGAGAAAGGAAGTAAATGCGCTCAATGATCTTTTCATCCATTTAGGAGTCATAAAAGAGCTTAACAGAAACTCTATTATGGTCAACCAAACCAGGGGCACTAGTGGTAGCCCGTGGCGGGATGGTGGGAGATGGTTCAAGGTGACCAACCATGCAGTATGGATGGAGCAAATGGATCTTAAACATGCCAATACATGCATGGGAATATTTTTAGGGATGCACGTAAATCGAGGAGACTTCCTCAAAATAACCTGAAAACCTGCATAAGTTGCGGTGGACGGACTAGACGACATATGATCTAAGTTCAGGTCAAGAGATAGTAATATGAATAGGGAACGTAAAATGAGTTAAAATACAGGAAATGTCCCAAAAAGTCACTAAACACGAGAAAATGGTCTCATCAAAAGATAGAGGATGAAAAACTGAAACCAATGGTGTGAACGACGTCTCAAACGGGCTCCGGACTGCTGTGTTATGCTCGGAAGAAAAATAGACCTAATGAGACCTATAAATAGGTGGGGATCACATGACAAGTGTCATTGTCACTGTTCATTTCCGAGTTAGAGAGGAGGGCCTCGAACTTCTTTTTATGATTTCTTCTGTTTCAACCGGTGATTTTCCGATCTGTGACTTGTAGGTAAGAGTTCTTGCAAAAGCCATATTTTTTAGTGGTTTAGTTTTTTTATTTGCTCACCTAGGAGCCTCTTTTGTCCTGCTAGGGATTCCTTGAGATAGGTCACTCATTTCGAGGCCAAACCAGGGACTGGGTCGCTCTTTCTGGACTCGAGGGACTTTTTCTAAAGATTACTCAGGGCAGTTTGAAAATCATCTAAGTCTTGGCAATGGTGAGAATAATGTCCATATAATCCGTAAAGGGTGCATGCATAGTTTGTCCTCAAAGTCTTGTTCTTGGTCGTTGGTAGATTCGACAGGTCGACTACTGGAGCGTTCTCCATTGTATCCATGGCGTCTAAGTGTGTGTGAAGGAGGGGAATTTTAGGACAGTTTTGGGTTGCGTGGCCCTATGCATCGCACACGGTGCTTGGTGGAATCTGTAGAGGTTCAGCTGTTACTTTAGTGTTCTTTCCCCTCGCTCTTTTTGGGTGAGTTGGGGCTGGGGTAGGTGCGGAAGGTGGTTTTTGTGGACCAAGAGGGGGGCATGTCTCAATCACAATGGGTTGAACAGGAGACAACATGACTTGGGGCATTGGAGGTTGAGCAGGTGGTTCGAGGTACCACACAGGAATCCCCAATGTAAAGTTGGGTAAGTTCAAGGTAGCCATTACTAGCTTACTCACAATGCCAGATGGAGGAAATAGAAATGGAATTGTATGGATTGGGAAAGACCCCCAATAATTCTCTAGGGACTACATCTTATGCTATGGCTGCATATGGGGTTGCAGCTGTGGCTGGCCTTGCGGCTGCGGGTGGGCTTGCACCTTCTGACGAGGTTGCGGCTGTGGTTTGGGTTGCTCCTACGGACGTGGTTGTGGCTGCAGTTGGGGTTACGCATGTGGACGCAGCTGTGGCTATGGTTGGGGTTTGGGTGCATTTTTGCTGGATGAGAGCATGCACAAATACGTAGTCTCACTTGGTGCTAGTGGAGGTGGTATCATGGGAAAGGAAGCCGCCATGGAATTGTTGGAAAATAACCCCGGACCTACTTCCAACAATGAGGGGGTAGTGATTATGTCGAAGGTAGAATCCACAGTGGGGATCACATTAGCTGGTGCGGTCGGTCCCTATGGATCGTGATACATTAGTTGGTCCACCATCACTATCTTCCCATCATAAGGTAACATCATAAGTCAAAACACGGTGGATTCTATGGCTCTCATAGCGTACATATAACCCCTTCCCAGGATAAGGTTATAATCTAGCTACGCGTTGACAACTTCTATGGAAATCAACATCGTTTTATGGGCTAATGAAATGGGGAGATGTGGAAGGATGCTTTGAGCTTTTTTAGGGTGGCCATCATAAGCACCAGTGCAGTGGTGGATGGTAGGAGGAGAGGGGATCTGAGTTTCTGCCAGAACAACATTGACATGACACAAGTTGATGCCCCTTCGTCAATGATGCATCAATGCATGACCAAATTCTGAATTGATACCGAAATTTGGAAGGAAATGGTCGATGGAATTCTAGGTTCTCTATGTCCAAATCAAATGTAATAAATTTGGATTCAGAGGGATCTATCTTGCCTAGTATGGAAAACAATGCTTTTCATTGTGGCAGACATGTTTTCAATACTTCCATAGCAGACATGGCCATAGGTGATTGGGCCAAGTAATCAATAATGCTATAGTTCACCACGGCTCTCGCTGTGGCATTGTTGGCAATTTATCGCACAGGGAATCGTGGACCCCATCCTGACCCTTCAAGGGGTAAGTGAAGAGGGATGTGGTTGTGTTAGATGTGGAAGCCGTTGATATGTCAGTGGTTTCAATAGTGGATCCGTACTGATTTCGCCAAGCCTGTAAGTTAACCTCTTCAGCTGCCATGGCAAGTAGGTGGTGAACGCCTGTTTCTATCAGCGAGGGTGCCCTGATAGCTACAGGAGTCGGTGGGGGCATAAGTGCAGTTGCTACCAATACTTGGTGTGGTAGCGGGTTCTGGGGCACCATAGGTGGAGGGCCTGGTGGTGCTGGATTGGGTTGCGCTTGACCTGCCACATTGGTATCACATGGATATTTTCTCTGAATATCCTGCTTGGCATGACGCATGAAGGGGCATTCGTGCATGGAATCACCATAGGCGTCACATAGATTACACAGTTGTTTGGTCTGTAATGGTGCGTTTCTTCTAGGTGGGTTAAGCTGTTGGGGATTTTGAGCCATTTGGTTCGCTCCAGTGTTATACGGAGGATTTGGTTGCTGGTCGCCTCCTTGTGGCTGGTTTTTTCCCTGGTTCCTAGCTCAATTTTTCTTTCCTTTCCCTTACTAGTTATTGGGGGAAGGTTGGTTTGGACGATTTTGCTGGGAAAAAACTGGACCGGTGAGCATGGGGGTAGCTGGAGCAGGGGTCGAAGCGGCCTGCATGGGTGATGCCTAATAGGTTAGAGGAGCTAGAAGGGCTACAAATCTGATCATCTGTCCTATATATGGTTTTGATGACCAAGTCGTTGCATGGGTTTGTTGAGCTAGTGCGGGTTGCACGTAAGAGGCCGTGGCTCCGTAATGAGACATCATCCCGGAATGGTCGGGTAGTAGGTGAGTTGGAGAAACACTAGGGGTGTTTCTTGTGTGCTATGGCATACTGGGAGATGTCACATAGTATGGCTCATACTAGGAGATAGAGCCTATGATACCATCTATGGCATGGGATTCCCCCCACGCATCGCGGTAGGTGGTGTCGGCACATGGGGCGTTTGGAATAATGGTGTAAATGTATCTACACTAAGCATAGATCAAGTCAAATTGTTGGGCCTTTAGGATGGCCTCTTCTTTGCTTTGGGGACGTTCGAAGGAAACGTCCTTAGTGATGGGCGGTAGTAAGAATTTCAAAAACTGTTCGAGGAAGATTCTGTCGTCAAGCTTGATCTTGCACAAGCTACGATGTCTCCACGACTCATGAATGTGGTTGGTTATATGGGTCGTAGTATTTTGGTGGAAAGATAGTAGGATTTCTATGCCCTTACGTCGTAGCAGACAGGGAGTTGGAAATTGTAGGAACATGAAGGCCAAGGACTTTAAGTTTGTATAGGAGGCTTAAGATAGCTCTATGTACCATTTGGCTACAGAACCTGTCAGAGTGTGTTGGAATAGCCTAAGTCTAATGGAATCATCTACGATGTTGTTTGATGAGCACCATAGATGACATGACATTATGTGGTTTTGGGGGCATTCCCCTACCTTCCCTTCAAACTTTGGAATGTGTGATGGGATTTTAGTTGGCATGGAGGCCAGCTACGTTGGTGCAATATTGCATCATTGGTTAATCTTTCCAAATCAAGAAATTTAAGGCATGCCATGAACGGTAGATTAGACCCAAGGCTAGTGTGGGAGGGGCCTATGATGGTGCTAGATATTGCAGGAGCATGGTGTCCTTGCATAGCTAGGGTTAGTTGAAGTTGAGTTCATGCTATGGGGATAGTCAGGATTATGGTGGAAGTTCCACTGCCCCGAGGTATGAGAGGTGGTACTATGGTAATAACAGGGCCATGGCCCCCAGGTATAAAAGGTGATACCATGGGAATAGCAAGGCAACTACTCCCAGGTATAAAAGGTGGGAACGTGGGAATAGCAGGGCCTCTAACCATAGGTATAATAAGTGGTACCATGGAAACAACAGGGCCACTACCCCCATGTCTGAAAGGTGACACAGTGGTCAGGATGGGGGTCGGTGTGGGTCTGCTACTAATGGGTTGCGGACTTATCATGATGTTTGTGGTAGTTCTAGGGCTGCTAACTGTGGTTGTGGAGGTGATGTGAGGCATAGACGTGGGTCTGTTGTTAACTATCCCTCCAAGGAAGGGATTAGGATTCACGCTAGCCATGGGGATAGATGGTGTAGTATGCGGCTTTAGTTTGGATTGGTGGGAATTCGAGTCATAGTCAGAGGCTGTATGTCCTTTTAATGGTGAAGAGGGCTATCAAGGGTGGCCTCAACAGTGACAGTATAAAGACCCAAATTGAGGTGGATTTCCTTTTAGGCGTGAGGAATAGCGTGATGGATCAATAGTGTTTGTTTTCTTAATGAAAAATGGACCCCAGTTTAATGGCTTCCTATTGTCTTACAGGTGCTCTCTTGGCCACCAACACTGCCAGAAGACAACGCTTGGAGTTTTCCTCACAGGAGTTCTAGCCAATCAATAGGGTCATTTCCCGTTTCGCTTGGAAATTCCTCTTGTTGGCCAGCTACTTTGGGGTTCCCATGGTACTCCTCACAATGAGTTTTAGGGCATATCCCAAGCACTTCCCATGGTCAAGGAAATTAGGGACTTATGTCCTCAAACTACGAAATTTAATTTAAATTAAATTGGTTACTTTTAAAGGTTCGCTTGGCGTCATGAACTGAGTTTGGTTGAATTGAATGGTGTGGTTGTGTGCACTGAGTTAGGAAACATAAGTATGTTTGTGGTGTAGGATTTATAGACAAGTTAGGAAAATTTTTGCGTCAACACTAACCTTATTTGGGACCTTCTAGAATATCTGCTGAAATCGTTCAGGCATATCCCTTACTTAGGCTAAGGAGCATGGTTTTTTGGGGTCCGTAAACTCTAGTCATATGTCCAAGAATACTTGATTTTTTTCTTGGACATTGAATGGGACTTTCTTTTGCACCATGGGTCATACCTGCGGTTGCATTTGTTCTTACGGTACATCCTGATCAAATATGGTTGCAACAGCTCCTCGTATTACGACATCAACGCTTAGCTCTCCTGCCTCAACAACTATTATCTAGAAATTCAAGTTAGGATTTGCATTATGTGCAGGGTTAGGACCTGTAATGTTCCTAGCTTGTCACTTCACAATCAACTGAGGACATTTCTCAACATTGTGGTCTTGCACCTTACAATATGAACATGTCTTTGAAGGTTCCTGACAATCTTTGGAATAATGGCCTAGTTGTTCACAATTATAGCATTTTACCTGACCTCTTCCTCTACCAAATCCTCCTCCTCCTCTTCCTCTGAATTTTCCACCACCCCTTCCCTGTGAGAGTGGTTGATCTAGGGTGTACTGATTCTGCTAGTATTGCGATTGATGTTGATTCTATGGTGCATACTGATTCTGAGGTGCATACTACGGCTGATACTGGTTCTGATACTGATTGGGTGGGAATTGAGAAATCTGATAGGATGCTTACATTGGTTTATCCTGAGGTTTACCATAATTCTTCATCAACTAGGTGTCGACCGCCTTTTCCTTCAATAGTTGGTATGCTCTGCAATCCTTCTCTTCATGGCCTACTGAATTACAAAAATTACAGAAAAGGCTTGCTGAGGTACTTACAATCTTTTGAAAGTATAGACACTCCTCGATACGATGTCCTTTAGACTGGCATATGCAGCACTAGGGTAGTCTATGGGAACTCAATGGGTTTGGTGCACCCGATGAGATATAGTTCATGTAGGTTGGATAGTTATCCTTGGTGTGTCCATCCATTCTGCATTTCATACACCATAAATATTCTTTTTCTTCCTTGCCCTTCTTGATATCCTGAAGTTGTTGGTTTATCCCACAATACTAAGAGGGGGGGGGTGAATCAATATTGTCAGTTTTTACTTTAAATTACAAAAAATCAACAATCAAGACAAAGATTTTATCATGGAAACCTCAAAAGAGAAAACCATCAACAAAACTCTTTAATAAGATGAATTTACAAATTTTTTTATCTGCTGCAATAGAAATAATGCAAAAGACACCCTAGGTTTTGCCTACAACTACATACTAGGATGCTAAACCACCCCTATGGTTTTCTTCCTGCTGCAACAAACATGGATGCTATGACACCTTGTTCTCTAGCTACAACTGGAAGGAGGATTTGATCCCCTTTAGACCAGTGACCTTCCATAGCACCACCTTGCCACCCTAGACTGATTTTCTCAGTCTTTTAGAATAGTTGAAAAAACTATTCACTTGGAATCTATTAGGATGACCAATAGAGACACTTTATTCTTTACATATTCATTCAATAAATACCTTTTACCTATTACCTATCAATGCATCTCTCCATATATGCATTCATTCATTTTGGATCGTGACTATTTACTTATAGAAATACCTCTTCATCATCTACCCATTCAACTGTCGTACCATTTCATCGTTAATTTTCAGCAAATGCACCATTTCGTTCTTCTCGCAGCTCAAAATTCATTTTCGCAACCTTGTTTATCATTCTCTGGTGCTTCTGTAATCTTCTTCTCTGGATACAATCTGGAGCATTGATCTACTCTATATATTTCCACTTGAAATCATATTTTCACAGCAAGTATCTATTTCAATAATTCCCCGCTATTGATCTTCATCGGGCTTCTCCATGAGCCTCGATCTTTAGATTTGCGTGATGTGGAAAGAAGGATGTGGGATGCGGGATGTAACATTTCCCGAAATCATATGTTGACTTTCTACAACTTCGTCCTGCACTTCTTTATCCTGATCGTTGATCTGTTTTAGCGAAGCTAACTTCAGCTGTCCAATCTCTCCAGATTGTGAGATGCGGGATGTAGCATTTCCCAAAATTGTATCTTGACTTTCTGCAAAGTTCTTTCTGCAGCAACAATTCTGCAACGTTGATCTTTTGTGGGTGTTTTCTTGACTGTCATTTTCCAGATTACGGGTTGCGGATTGCAGGTTCATAGAATATTTAAACGCAATTCCCTTTCTGCATTTTTCCTTCTGCACCATCGATCTCTTTTTGGAGGAACTAATATCAGTCGTCCGATCTTGATATTTTGTGGAACTTTGAATTTTTCACCTAACTATTGGAATTAATCCTTAACTGTTGAATCTAGTGCGGGACTAGTATAAGTCGTTCGATCTTAATCTTTTGCGAAACTTCATCCTCCCTCCTATGTTTTGCGAAACTGATCATCAGCCATTGGATCTCATGCCGGATTCTTCCTGACCTTTGATTTCATATTGAATTCAGATCTTACCATGACTTTGTGGATCTGCATGATTTCTTTGCGAAAATCCTCTGCAACAATTCTTTCAACAACAACATTGGATGATCGATCTTTAGTCATTCAACTTTCTATAGGGTTATTTGTTTGTCATTCACCTTGTAGCATGCAACTTGTAATAGGGTTATTAATTTGTTATTCTAGATACCTGCAACCTTCAGTCTACCACCATATCCACTGGTTATTCCTTTGTCATTCGTGAACGCCTTTGACATCAATGAAAACGATATACTCAACAATCTCCCCCTTTGGCATTTATGGGAACCTCTAAACATTCTGCCCCTTTGAGAACAATGACAAAGGAACCTTTCTGTCTGATAGCTCCCCCTATCAGCATTTCTCCCCCTGAGATTCAACTTTCTCTTCTTCGTACTTTTGTAACGGAATTACTCCCATTTTCTGTCTAAGATGCTCAAAGGCTTCCTTAGGTATTGGTTTGGTGAAAATGTCAGTAATCCGTTCTTTTGTGTCAATGTATTCTAATTTGAAATCCTTTTGAGATACCTATTCTCTTAGCTAGTGATACTTGATTGGTATATGTTTTGTCTTAGAATTCATGATAGGATTTTTAGACATATTTATAGTACTAGTGTTATCACTTTTGATCACTATTGGATGTTCATATTTTACGAGTAGATATTCTAGGGTTTGTCTCATCCAAATAACATGAATGCAACATGAGGCAGCATCAATATATTCTACTTCTGCTATAGAGAGTGAAATGGAGGATTTTTTTTTACTTAACCATGATACTAAACAATTTCCTAGAAAAAATGTTGCTCCACTAGTACTCTTTCGATTGTCAACACTTCTTGCCCAATCTGCATCAGTAAATGATTTCAAGGTAAAGTATTTTCCTTTCGGATACCATAAACCATACTCCATAGTACCCTTTTTATATTTGAAAATCCTTTTTACTGTTGTTACATGTGTTTCTTTGGGAGCTGACTGGAATCTAGATACCAATCCAATAGCTTGCATCACATCTGGTCTTGTGGTTGTCACATATACCAAACTACCAATCATGGATCTAAACATGGTATGATCTACTTCAAGAGATTCATCATTCTTACTTAACTTGCAACCGGTGACCATCGGAGTAACAACAATTTTGGAATCTTCCATTTTAAACTTTTTCAACATATCTTTGATGTACTTAGTTTGAGAGATGAAAATTCCTTTGTCTGCTTGGTAGACTTGCAATCCTAGGAAGAAAGTCAATTTACCCAACATTGACATTTCGAATTCTTTCTTCATTTTAGAGGAAAAATCTACACTTAGGATTTGAAGATTGCTTCCAAATATGATATCATCCACATAGACAACAACAATGATCATATTTTTATCTTTGATCTTTAGGTAAAGATTACTTTCAGTGACTCCTCTTTTAAAACCTTGTTGTTTTAAGTAACTGTCTAGTCTTGAAAACCACACTCTTGGATCTTGTTTGAGACCATAAAAGGCCTTCTTCAGTTTACAGACATAGTCTTGGTTCTCTGACAAGAGAAACCCTTCAGGTCATTCAATATATACTTTTTCTTCTAGTTTTCCATTTAGGAATGCAGACTTGACATCCATTTGATATACTTTGAAGTTTTTATGGCCTGACAGTGCTAAAAACATTATGTTTGCTTCCAGTTGAGCTAAAAGAGAATTAGTTTCTTCAAAATCAATACCTTCCACTTGGGCATACCCCTGACACACCAATATTGCTTTGTTCCTTACTACTTGTCCATCTTGATTGAACTTGTTTTTGAAAATCTATTTGGTTCCTACAATGTTCTTACTACAATGTTCTTATCCTCAGGTCTTGGGACAAGTTCCCAGGTCTCATTTTTCTCAATCTGATCTAGTTCTTCATTCATGGATTTTACCCAGTCATCACTTTTTATGGATTCTATAAATTTCTTGGGTTCTACTATTGAGAGTAGGGCTTGTTCCACATCTGGTAGTTGTCATCTTGTTTTGACTCCAACCTTTCTATCACCCATGATCTGTGACTCTGGATGATCCTTTTGTACCCTCTAGAAGGAGTTTTAGTGTCAAGTTTGGGGAATTATTCATCATCTTCCTATGCATCTTCCTTCTCTTTGTCTTCTTCTTTGTTATGAATGCTCTCGTCCTTTTGAAAATATTTTATTTCAATCACATTTATTTTCAATGCTATCAATTTTTTTCTCTTTCTTGGTTTTATATCATCTACTTTTATATCAGAACTTTCTACAATTTTCTATAACCTTTTATTGTAACACCTATATTCCTTTTTGGTGGATGAGTATCCTAAAATGATTCCTTCATCATTCCTGGACTCGAACTTTCCAAGTTCATCCTCGTTTCTTTTGATGTAAGAGTTACTGCCAAATACTTTAAATATTTGACTGAGGCTGGTCTTCCATACCACAATTCATAGGTGGTCTTATCCTTATCCACCCTAAGTTACCCTCTGTTAAGTATGTAGACAGTTGTGTATACATCTTCTTTCCAAAATTAATCTGACAGTTTTGCTTCATTGAGCATAGTTCTCATAGCTTCTTGAACTATTCTGTTTTTCCTTTCAACAACCTCATTCTTCTGAGGAGTTTTTGCAGCTGAAAATTTTCTCTTAATTCCGTGACCTTCACAGAACTCATTGAATTCATTTGAGGTAAATTCTCCCCCATTATCTGATCTAAGACACTTGATTTTCATACCTGACTTATTTTCAGCCATTGCCTTAAAGATTTTGAGATTTTCAAAAGCTTCTGATTTTTCTTTGGGGAATGCCACCCATGTCATCCTTGTGTAATCATCAATTAGCAACATGAAATAGTGATCTCCGTGCATGATTTTAGTTCTGGTTGGTCCACAAAGGTCTGTGTGTATTATTTCCAGAGGGTGTGAGGTCATATGTTCTTTTATTTTAAAACTGGCTTTGGTTTGCTTCCCATGTTGACAATTTTACATACATAGTTTAGAGGAACTACAATTTTTGGTGGACCTATTACAGCTTCCTTTGTGCTTATTTTGGCAAGATTGTCAAAACTTAAATGTCCCAACCTTATGTGCCATAACCAACTTTCATCTACCATACTTAAGTAGATGATCAATTTGGGGGACTTAGATTAATATAGTGTGTTTTATGATGCACTATATCCTAAGTTATTTTGGAAAAGTTGCATTTGGACCAATGACCATCATAGAGGCCTTATTTGGACTCATATTGAGGAAATGGTCTAGGAAGGTCTAGCATGTAATACAATTGATTCCCTTTCATTCACGTGGATGTAACTTTTCCTGATAATTGGAAATACTTGGAGAAAATTCACTGGCCCAAGAAGGTGCATGGTAGTTAGCTAGGAATAATCAATAGTTAGCCATACATATGCTAGTATAACGTAGTAAGGATGGAGGTGGTCCATGAGTGGTGGTGGAAGTATGCAGATGGAAATTTCTCTCTAATTTACCCACTTTTGTGATAACTTATCCCCTTTGTTTGCCCCCTTGGGGTAAAAATAACATATGTAATCAAAATATCTAGATTAGTATTCTGTAAAGTCCACATGTAATTTATTCCTCCTACAACTAAGAAGGGAGGAACACTTACCATAGGATAATTAATAGGCATCCATCTAAGCAAATACATCTTGCTCATGACTCCCAAGCTACATTATATAGAACCAACATGACTATGCACTCTCTAATTAAATTGGATGGGTGAGGGAACCAACATGGCTACGCTCCTTCATAACACCTGGTTATAATATGGATATGATATTATAATAGTATCACTATAGCGATCCAAACTATTCAAAAAAATTCTCTGCACTTTACACTAAGGAACAGAGTGGACTAGGATGAGAAGCATACCAGGGTGGCCAACCCAATTTTGAGTTCATGTGCCTAAAGGGGTGCATCAAAATGGACGTACATGCTCATTCATCATGGACATCCCTCCATGCATGTTTGAAATGATACTATTACCTGACATGCAATACTTTTAGATTTTCCTTTTGGTTCTACTTAGACTCTATTAGAGAAGAGGGTCGTTGAGACTATAAATTTGACTATAACCACAGTAGGAAAAGTTGCATTTATTGATGTTGCTTTGGTATACTTGGATTTATGATGGAATTGGTTTGTAAATATTGTTATTTTGTAGGATTATTTCAAATAGGTTCCAGACCTGCATGTGGTGCTCAACTTAGTTATCAAAAAACTATTCCTTTGTGATTCTATCACATTTTAGCTGTACTAATTAATGAAATAATGATTGTGAACTTGAGTCCCCTAAATAAATGCCCACTATTTATTCTGTGCATGACTTAATCCAACATGTTAGAAAAAGGTGACACCATGCTCTTGTTGTGTTTTCCATACTTAGACTTTTATAGATATACATCAAATTGAACGTCAAAGATAAAAACAATATATAGTACTCCACCTTCGCTCTATCCATTTTAAGAGTTGTATATTTGACGAAATTCCCAATCAACACATTTTCCATCAGCTTTATTTATCCCCAAAGGGTTGAAATAGACTCAAATACAATAATGCTTTTTCCAGAAAAAAGGCTAGGTTGAAGTAGGTCATGACCTTGCAAGGCTTCCTAGTTGAACATGGAAAATGCTAGGACTTTCTTTAGGTAAATAGGGGAGCATGTGGAGTAGTCGGGGGTAGTGCTTAGGGGGCCGTGTATATGTGTTGAGTAATGAACAATACAAAGAGATTGTTTAGTTACTTGACCAACAAGACCATAACCAAAGACCCCCAAAAACATGAAATATTGTTGGGGTGCATGCCAACATGCTTGGAAATAAAGAACATAAAATGATACTCTAGTTGGTAAAGTGTGGCACTTTTCCCAACCATTAAATTTATTGAAAATCCCAAGTTAACCAATATAAACTAACCAAGTACAAGGATACGTTCTTAAGTTGAATTTACTAGTTTATCGCTTTATGCCAAGGGATAATTTACAAGTATGTTAGGTTCTAGGGAATATTGTATTGAAATATGTGTTGCAGTGGGTAAACGAATGGTTACAAGACACATTGTCCGCTTTGTAATCAATATTGAGTGCTTATCCTTATCCTTATCTAAAAAGGGGGCTTTGGATATCATTTTCTTTTTCAAAGAAGAAAAAAACGTGTAACTTGTTATTCCAGGAGAATCAAATTTACATCTGACTTTCTGTTCTTGTCCAAAGTAGTCACTAAACATTTGCAATAACAGTGAAAAAAATAAACTAAGCTTCTCACATCAAAGATGCTTCATAGATCTTATCAAGAATTGATAATGGAAATACATGACGAAATGTATCACAAAATCCAAAATCAGATTTCGCTAATAGAAAGGATAGGTGCCCGATCTAATAGTGATGAAATACATAATATCTTCGTAATAAAGTAATTTTTTTAGTAATCCCACTACCTCCTTTGACAGGATGCCATCCAAAGTATTTAATTGTCTATAAACATGTGTGATGGAGAATCTATTGAAATATTCAATCAGGCATCGAGTTTTTTCACACCAATGTTCTAATAGGATAATTTGAAGAGATGAGAAACCATCAGCTGAGACCACCATCACTCTAGAATTGCCAAAACGTTTTATGGCCTGTATTTTTTCAATTAAAGCAAATTTGAGGCCCCATAAAGCAATCAATTCAACACAGGAGTTTGTTCCAATACCACTTCCCATCTTCAATAGAAAGAGGTGATCTTTTGTAATATAAATGACCATACCACAATTGCATTGTTTTTTATTGGAAGCATCGTCGAATTACCTCGAGCGGATATTCTTTTCCAACATTGGACCATGCAACACTTGAGGGATTTTCTTATTAAAGGGTTTGAAATATTCCCTAAAAAAACTCAGACTTTGAATCCCAATCCTGGTGGAAGACTATAATAAGTTTTCAAAAATCTTTGCATTCTACACTTTCCAAATTCCCCATAGAAAAAAGAGAGGTAGAGTTTTGAGTCGAGGAAAACGATCTCTCCAATGTCCCAAGGAGGGACGGTCCCAACAATGGAGAAAATTGAGACTTTTTAGAATGACCATCCATACCTTTTGACAAAATTTACATTCAACAAAGAGATAAAATATGTTCTCCTTATCTCTCTCACACAGTATACACATGTTTGGACCCTTAAAACCCCTTTTGCACAGGTTTTCCCATGCAAATATACATTTTCCATACACATCCAAGTAAAACATTTAATAGTAAAAGGCAGATTCCAACACCAGATGCAATGCCACCAACAAGTAATAGGATTAATTGAGGTGGATATGATCACCTAATAGGTATTTTTTATAGAAATATTCCCTCGTATTTTGTCTCGGGACTATATTAGACAATATTTCACTTCCCTCATCCTAACACCTATATTTTTGAGTCTCGTTGTAAACCTTGACCATTCATTGACCAAAATCCCTACCAAGCCCATATCTATTGTTGAGACCCAATAAGAATGGTCATTAACATGAATAGAAGTGGTCTTTACACGAGCAAGTCTAATAATCCCTATTTGGGATAATGAGGATAATAGTTCAACATAAATTTTATAGAAGAAATCAATTCCCATTAAGGGATCAATTCCAAGGGTAGTTTCTCCCCATTACCTATCTTCCATCATAGCCACTTAGCGAAATATAGAAATTAAAGACCTGGAAAAATCATGCCAGATGTTTGAGGCCTAGTGCACAAGCTTATTTCCCCTCCTAGCCTAATCCTCCACCGAGAACCTCTTGATATATTTGTCCCTAATCACAAAGCCCCAGATCCCTTCATCAAGTAATCCTCTCCAAATACTTTTGAAATAAAAAGCTTGACTGAACTAGTACATATTTTTAATGCCACAACCACCAACATCCCGTGGAAATAAAATCTTTTCCAAATGAGCTAGATGGAACTTACCTTTTTCCAAGTTCCCAAATCATAGAAAACTCATCATTGTCCTCCTGATGATATGCAAAATAGAGATAGGTATCCGAGATAAGGACATCCAAAAGATAGGAATACGTTCAAGAACCGACTTAACTAATACTAACCTACCTCCTAATGACAACCATTTAAAATACCAGTAGTTGATCTTCTTCTCTACCTTTTAGATCAACCAAATCCAATCCTAGTACAATAGCAATTAGGCTTCAATGAATGCCCCTAGTAAAGGGAGAAAGGTTGTAACATGTTGAATCACCTCGTCTTGAACCTTATTGTGATATAGTGCATATTTCTGTAAAGTTACTTCCATCCAAGAAGAAGAGCATAAAAGCTTGATGATACCATCATAAGGCCTCCATTCATCAAATGTTCCTTCCCCAAATAACAACACATCATCCATAAAAGGTAGGTGTGAAATATTATGATTAGCAGGAACCTTTATCCATCTGATTTTTTGGTCAAGTTTTGTGTGATTTATCATATGACTAAGAAATTCAATAACCAAAAAGAATAGGAGACGGGAAAGGGGACAACCCTATTGAAGCCCCTTAGTGCTCTTAATAAACTTGGAAGGGAATCTGTTAACAAGGACTGCAAACTTGGATATTGTTACACATGACATGATCCAATCAGTCACATCTAGTGGAAGGCCAATATGAAGGAGAATGAGCCGAAAATAAGTCCAATCCACCCAGTTTTATTCCTTAGTAAGATCCATCTTCAGTCCCATTACACTTAAATTTGAGTTTAATAAAATGAAGTCCCTCTTGTGAAACCCCCATGCCATCTTGAATATGTCTATTTTGGAGGAAGATGAATTTTTCTATAGTCATACATTTTTACAGAATTTGCTTAATCGTGTTGTGTATCACCTTTGTTATAACCTTGTATACCAAGTTACAAAGAAAGATCATCCTGCAAACATTGAATGTATCAGGCTGGGAAATCTTTGTAACAAGCACAATGAATGTAGATTTTAAGGAGTCTGAGACATACCCCTTCATCCTTGATTCCTCCACAACAACTAAAAGATATTTTCTAATGATATCAAAAAATTTGTTGGAAAACTTCACTGTCTAGCCGTCGGGCCTTGGACTCTTGTCCCTGACCAACTCCTTTGAAATAGCCTTAATCTCCCCTAGTGTAGCCTCTCTACCCACTTGAAATCCCTCTTCTTTAGTAAAAAAAACCTCATAAAATGTATGATTACCTCAAGTTGTTCCCCAATCTCCAAAGTACTAGTGTCATTGAAAATATGCCCGAAATGTTGAACTGATTCCATTTTTAGTTCTGTTTGAGATTCACAGATACTCTTACCAGAAGTATCCTTCAAGTCCNTTCCCCAATCTCCAAAGTACTAGTGTCATTGAAAATATGCCCGAAATGTTGAACTGATTCCATTTTTAGTTCTGTTTGAGATTCACAGATACTCTTACCAGAAGCATCCTTTAAGTCCCAGATAGAATTTTGATTCCTATGATGGCTAGCGAATTTATGAAATAATTTTGAGTTACAATCTCCCTGTTTAACCCAGATAGCACGAATTTTAAGCCTCCACGATTCTTGCTCAATTCTAAAAATATTATTTTTTACAGTCTCCAACCTTAATAAGGTCCTCTTTCCTTCATTGGAAAAATACCCCAACAAGGAGTGAGAGAACAAANTAAGCCTCCACGATTCTTGCTCAATTCTAAAAATATTATTTTTTACAGTCTCCAACCTTAATAAGGTCCTCTTTCCTTCATTGGAAAAATACCCCAACAAGGAGTCAGAGAACAAAAGTGAGATATGTTCCTCGATAAGTAAGAGCTCCTGTCTGTGATGTGCCCTCTTCTCCTTCACCCACTTAATGACCATCTATTTCAGTTGTTTGACTGTCAACTAAAACTTGTGCATTGTTGAATCTTCTGGGTCTAAAGTAAAGGAGCTCCAAAAGTCCTTAACTAGCCTAATAAAGGCCTCATCGTCCATCCAAATGTGGTTGAACTTAAAGGGGAAATTTTGATATAAACCCATTTAAAGAGAGAAACATCTGTCTTGGAGATCGATTTTAAGTTAATAAGTTCGAGTGCTCGCAGTCGAGTGATAAATGCACTAATAATTTTATTTTAAGGTTGCTTTCTTCCCCATTTGAAGAGTGAGAAATGGCATCTTCAATTATTGTATCTAAGGTCAAGTGAGTTATACTATGTTGACATTATGGAGAGCGACAATCACCCCTCTATTTTAAAAAGGAGCTAGATAGAGACAATGCTGAGATACGTAAGGTTTGTATTTGAAGCTTGGCGTGACAATGGAGGGAATATTGTATACCCATGCTATCTTTTAAATAAGTCGATGCTTAAAGTTTTAAAGGATACCTTATTTGCAATTGATGTGTATTCAAATGAAATTCAACGAAGACTTTTGCATGTTATTGATAGCTCAAATGACTAACCGTCTTGACGTGAGCCAAATGACAGTCGATGAGTATACAATGATATAATGTATCAACTTGACCATGTTTATCATGTATAGCCATGTGTTGTTAGCAGTATCATCAATAGTACGCTGCTTGTCACCAGCAGTCAAACTATGATTTGTTGTTTATTCACTAGCCATCAACCATCATAATCCTTAGTGTCAATGATAATTCACAAATCCAATCATATGTCATTCTATTCAAATTTTAGGTTTTATAAGACTGATAAGACAAGGGATAAATCTAGTGGGCATTCAAGAGATTGCTTCTTGATCACACCCACAAGTTAGGCTAACAAAAAGTTGCGACGCCTCCCTTAATGTAAATTTTATCCCCAAATCATTAAAAAAACAAAAAAGAGTAGGAAAATAGGATTGATCCTTCATAAACGATGTCTATCTCACATCAAAAGGGAGAATAAACAAAGACCTTGATATCGACCTGTGGCTTTGTTGCTTTCCTTGTTTACCACTTTATTCTCATTTACTTCCATCGAATATGCCTCCCTACGTTCTAAGAAAGTAAAACCATTTATACCAATAACCACTTAAAGTATATTATAAATGTATAGATGCCATTAATGTTGAACTTCCATGTGTTGTCATGATGTTTTTTAACACCTTAAAAAAATGATACCATAGACTAGCATAAAGATACATGACTTTTAGGATTACCCCGATTTAAATGAGGGTGGGGAGAGAAAGAAATATTATTTTTTATTATTATCAGTAAGTCTATGGTTTTATTGTTATTATCAGTAAGTCTATGGTTTTATTGTCAAAGTCTATATTACAATTCTAAACTTTTCTTATGCGGATGGAATCACCATTTNTTTAGGATTACCCCAGGATTTAAATGAGGGTGGGGAGAGAAAGAAATATTATTTTTTATTATTATCAGTAAGTCTATGGTTTTATTGTTATATCCTTTACCATACAATTCTAAACTTTTCTATATTACAATTCTAAACTTTTATTGTTATATTGGTCAAAGTCTATATTACAATTCTAAACTTTTCTTATGCGGATGGAAT
>LPNX010584094.1:0-18989 GCA_001517045.1 Pseudotsuga menziesii | reverse complement strand
CATGTCGGGGTTCTAAGGTGGTGGTTGGAGGATACCGCAAAACCATCCCAATTATAGGCATAAAAATGTCACTCGATAGATACCTCCACCCCATAGCCATCTACCGTGGCCATTGTTAGGATCAAAATAATCCTCCCTTGTCCATATATAGTCTATTTGATCATCTTTCCTAACTTAGGAGTCATTTGGGTGAGTTTGGTGCCACCGTGATAAAGGTGCCACTAGTGCCATTGGTGCCATCGATTCCATTGGTGCCATCGGTGCCAATACCTACATTCTAAGAGCCACTCCGAGTGCCACCAGCAGCCTCCATAAGTTGGATGTGGTAGGTAGGTAGTTATGCTGAGTCAACCTCCCACTACAACCAGTTAGATCACTCTCAGTTAGTCTAGTGCCAATTTTTCATTCCTGCATGGGGAGTGGCACCTTTTCCACCTAACTCATTAGTTAACTGATTGTAGAAGTGTTTTCGACATCAGGATTTATAAGAGTGAGCTCCGATAGTGATTTAGACACACCTAGTTATTTATCCATACAACGTTAGGTAGGGATTTCATTAGCTTGAGTTGGTAGATTCGAATCATATCCATGGGATTCAAATTATATTTATGCATAATCATTGTATTATTCATGGAATGAATGAATATTATTGTTGTAATTAACTGACCAATTCTTATCATATTTTCCTCAAATTTATCTTGTTCAGTGTACATTGTCTTTGATATTCCACTGCATAATTATACTTGTTGGCACAACCCACTAACGAAGCCTCGTCGATAGGGGTTCCCACTCTGTCGACGCCCAACCAGCATGATCTTCCTAAGCACCGGCCTAGACGGGTTTGACCCCGCTCGGCAACACCCACAGAGAAGATGAAGTCTCACTCGAGATGTCAAGGGAGAGCTGTCAGAACCAAGTTTTCGGTAGTAGGAAGGGAGGGTATGGCATCGATGACTAAACTTCATAATCAACAGATACTTCAAATACAGTTTTATCAGAATCACATCATTCATCATAGATATATTGGCATAACTAGTAGATAGATAACAGATCGCATCACTTCATTCATCGCAGTAGTAACATTCATTGATATAGAAGATACAACAAACATCCATCATTGTCATTGCAGAGTAGAAAGACAGGAAAGAAATAAGAAACAAGATCACTTCAGGGAAACATCTTTCATGTCATATTACTTCTGCGCAACAGATCCAAATCATATAGTACTTCTCCACAGTAAGGGAACAATCACAACCCAAGATTCAATAGTTGGGAAACACCTACAGAGCCAAAACTACTCAAGAACAACATGAAGCGACAAGCTCACACCTCAGATCACAAAAATGGGTTGATCGATTAATATTTCTCATCAATGATACTGATCTACAATTGCAATTCTAACTCTATATATAGGCTTGCGCCTTTACATCCAAGGCCCACTTCTAACTAAATTCTAACAAACTAGTGACCTATATCCACAAAATGTGGTCAATCAGTACAAAATTCAAAAAGAATTCCAAAAATGGTTATTCTTCTGCCTATCGCACTGTTGTGGTCCTTCGTGGTGGCATGTGATCTTGCATAGCCTCTGTTGTGCTGTGCAACTCACTTACCCAATACCCCTACCAACAGGCCCCCAACACAGTCTTATGGCTCATCCTTGAGCCACGTCATGTAGACATGGTGTACTCCATCGTCATGGTCTTGAAATCCTCGAACTGCTGTGAGATTTCTCAAAACTAGAGTTGAACTCTTTCAACTGTGTCCTGACAATGTAGCATGTCCTTCTTTAGTGGGTGCTCCTCCGTGGCTTTTCCATCCACCATCTTCCTACCTTCTTGTACTTCCTTGCAGCGCAGTGACTGCTTTCACAGGGAACTGTCCGCCAATGTCCTGGAATTCATCGAGCTGGGTGCTGCACTTGTGCTAACATTCTTGGTCTCGGGAGGCTCACTGCTACAAGTCCTTCAACTCTTTAGAGCATGTAATCTGAACAATGAGAGGCATTGTACACAACAGTGTTTTCAGCATTGTCAGCTGAGATTTAGCTTCCCACGCTTGCTTGGCCAACTGTTCCAGTTGGTCATCTTGAACGACACTTTGCCAGAATTATGTCATTTCTCCTGCGTTCGTCTTCACCTCCTACTCCATGGATTCAAACTTGGCTGTGAACTCGATTGTATTCTTTCATTTGACAATCTGTTTCGGTGGCATGTCAGGGTAAATGAGAGAATTCATCAAATTGTTAGTTAACTTGAGCTAGGCAATCACCTCCCCAAGTCGCTTGGCTTTGGCGACGACAGTGAGTTCCTCCATGCTTTCATAGATGTGTTGATAGGCCTTGTCAAAAACTTTCTCAACCTATTCGCAACTAGCATAGGGATGTGTTTTCTTGAAAATGAGGTAGTATTCCTCCTTCTTTAACTCAGTGATTTTGTCAGCGACTTTCCGCTGCAGCTCCACTAAAAATTTGGCAGGTAACATGTTGAGATTGATAGCAATGCTCAACAATGGCTATAGAAGTGAGTTCACTTCTATACTTCCCACGTCGACTACAATCAGGAGAACTTGAATGTTCCTAACCCGCGGCTCGGTGCTAATCGTCGGGAAATCCTGCATCATAGCCTTCTTTGGTGTCGGTTTTGAAACATCAGCAAAATTAGAATCTAGCTTAACACTTACCGCGGTGAACCCTTCTTGATTGGACACGCGCATAGCTTGCACCGCAGCATCAGATGTGTCGATGATATCCTTGATGAGTCGTTGCAGTTGGTTCTCCATCATCGAGTGGGAGCTATTACCAGCATCGAAATTCATGTATATTTTAGTGCGTAACTCCTCCTACATGCATCGAGTTGCTGGATGAAATTCTGTCGATGACTCTCCATCGCAGTCATGGAGATCTTTCCCTTCCTGGACTAGCTCATCAAGGGCATATGTTGGTGTCCCCGTAGAGATATCCTTTGTGCTCACAGGTTCGTGCTAGTCAGCTGGCGAATCTTGAACAATGGCCTCTAATTCTGCATCTACGATTTTGTAGGCCATAGGTAGCCATTATTTGTCGAGATCCCTTCATGCCTAGATATAAATGAATGAGGCTTGATAGAAAACCAAATGATACTTTGATATTTGTATGTGGAGACATTGGATAAGAGAGGAACCTTGATGGCCACGGCTTGTAGTGCTTCCTAATAGACCCAAAAATGGATTGCACAGTCCTACCATCAACTGGGTTCTACGACCCACCATAATTCTGATAGCATGTGCCTTTACACACATTTTCTGCAGCGATAGACATCGGCTGGTAGTCCTCGAGCTCCATCCATTTGACTAAGGAAATGAGAATTAACAACCAACTATAGGAAAAATTGCATTCCCCGACTTGAGTAGCAACAACATCTTCTAACAACTAGTTTAACAGAAATAAGGACCAGTTCATTTGCACCCCTTCGACACATTTCTACGCACATGCAACCACACCCAAATTGCATTAGACAGGACGATTCTTCTGGACGATATTGATGGCCAAACTACATGCCCCAATACGAACTGAGAACTCAAAAATACTGTCGATGCGATAGGAATGGCCATCGCACTGCAGTCCAAATCTCTGCTTCAACTACTAGGCAAGCCTCTTGTCATTTTCTCACCCTTTGAAATACTGTGTCGGATCTTCACTAGCCTTTGGTAACCCCATAATGTTGGCAGTTAGGTCAACCGTGACTGAAATTGGGTTGTCCAACTAGAGTGTCCCGCCATGAAAGCATGCCAACAGCTATTTGAAGCATGCATTTTGTTCATTCAATCTCCCAAAATGAGGCATGTTAATGAGCCCCAACAACCCAAACCTATACAATCCTTGCACCCATAGGCGAGGAATATGTTGAATAGGTGCACCAGGTACCGTAGGCAGCAAATGGTAAGGCTCCTATGATACATCCTTTAGTAGCAGCAAGTCATGGTCTTCATACTTCATCTTGACGAAGGCAAGTATGATGTTCATAGGGAAAGTCATCCCTTTTGGTAGCGGCAACAACTTCAATGGATACCTCTGATTCTTGGTGAGCTTCCTTGGCTTCGCCTTCGACTGTGTAGGAGCAACATATCCAGGGATATCATTGATAGAGACAACCCTCGGTGCCACAGACTTAGCACCTCCTAAGATTGATGGTCTATTCTGTGTTGTGTCTTCCCCTTGCGCCCTAGCAGTCGTGCATGTGTATCTCTTCTGCGGTGACATGGATATGGGCTTCTGGGCCTTCCAAATCACTCTAGGGATCAAAGAGGATACGATTGACATGCTCATGAATTCCTCTTCAACCTGCATGGGTCGGATGGGGGATTCCTGCTTGTTCAAAATATCAATTATGTCAGGAGTGTGTAGCATGCCACACTCTGCAATCCTCACAATGCAACTGAAAGTTCACTCCTTTCCTATCACACTCACTTCTACTCCTGCACTGAGCTCAACACTTCATTCTACTCAATTGAACATACCTCGCACCCACATCACATGCGTTCTTCTAATCACTTTCCCAATCCAACTCATCATTGCCAAATCTACCGTGTCCATCATGACCCAATCTAGCATTAGTAACCCAAAATCCACTGGAAATCCCATCTTACTAACGGTCGGATCAGTCATAAATGCACGTCGCTTCATCAAGCGCTGCCAGCTAACTATATTAACTGTCTGTGTTTCTTATTGATTTGACCACCTCATAGTCTTGTGGTTGTCACCGATGGTCTCTCACTCGACACTACTGAGTGCTAACCTTGCGTAGCTTCTTCCTTTGTGCTCACCTCACTGCAATCTACCCAAAAAAATTTATTTTTTGTTTTTTATTTTTTGTTTTATTTTTATTTTTTCACTTGCATAGTGCCTCAAGCATTGCATGGCTCAGGACCCGTTCTATAGGGATTCAAGCGGCTGCCATTCACAAGTTTTGGAAGTACTGCACCATCTACTAATTGAACTACACCCCCAGAAGTAATTGAATGAACAATATATGGACCTAACCAGTGCATCTGTAACTTACCAGGATGCTTCATGAACTTACTGTCGTATAATAGCACCAAATCTCCTATGTAAACTGCTTGTTCTTAATGTGGTGATCATGCCACGCCTTCTGTTGATCCTTCTCAACACACTGGTGGAAGCCTACGACAAAGTGGTCTTCTTCTATTTGGATCAACTGTGCGATGCACTCCTCTAATGCTTCTGCATCATCTATGCCTATCGCAATAGCAATCCATAGACTAGGAACAATGTATTCCATAGGCATGATTGCTTCTTTCCCATATACCAATTTGAACGTTTTCTGTGCCATCAACCTTTTACAAGTCGTGCGATATGCCCATAGTACCACTATAATTTTCAAATCCCACTCATCGTGATTAGTATTGCACACCTTTATAAGCGCGGTTTCCAATATTTTGTTGAAGGCCTCGATAGTTCCATTTTCCTGCAGATGGTAGTGTGTACTTTTCTGATGCTGCACCTGCAACTCCTCGGTTAGGGCTCTCACAATTCAATTGATAAAGTGACTTCCTTGGTCACTCATCAATATCCTGGTACATCCAAACCTTGTCGCAATATTCTTGAATATGAACTTGGTTGCTGTCGCAGCAGTGCAATCCACGACAGGAGTGGCCTCTACCCACCTTGTTAGATAATCGATTGATGTAATGATGTACCATGAACCAGTCCCCTTTCCTAGTGGATTAATTGGACCCACAAATTCCAAAACCCATTTATCAAAAGGTTGTAGAGTTACCTATGGCAAAAGCGACATCTCATCTCATTGTGATGGTTTGCCAACACGCTGACAGACATCGTAGCTTCTGTTGCACCTAGAAATATCACATTTCTTATCAACCTTCATGAGAATTTCACATTGCCTTTAAAACTTCTAGAAAGCCTGATTTAAGTCACCATGGCCATTTTTTTTCCATACCCAGAAGGGACGACACCTTCATGTTTTTTGCACAGAGCATCGACGACGCCTGTCTCAGTTGACCCATAAGCGTCGTTGTCTCCTTTCTTTGGAAAAAACCTTAGACCAGCGCCTTTGTTAGTTTTTCTAATAGTGCTGGTGGTTAAAAATGAGAAAAAGGAAGTTTCTAGAAGCTTCCATGCGAAAGCCTCCATGGGGTTAGTTCCTATATGCTTGGGAGAGGTGGAATACGCCTCCCTCACCTATAGGGATCTCTTTCTATCATTTTTTAAAGTCATCTCTTGAGTTCTAGGCCTATAAATGAAGCCTTCATGATGAGAGTGGGAGGAGGCCAGAAAAAGCATCCTTATGCTGCTAGTTTGAAGTCTGAATCAGAGGCAAAGTAGAGTTAGCTTGTAGTTGGAGAGGTCTTCATAGTTATAGGAGATTGTAGACATTCTCGTGAGATCGAAGCCATCGACATCAAGGATTTTTGGTTGTACTTATTTCTCATCCATATATTAATACAAAGACATTTCCCTTTCCTATATTTGATTGTATTAATTGTAATTAGATATTATTGGATTCCTTGATCACCAATATGAATAGTCAATTTATCATGATGCTCTCATCCCGTTTGTTTGTCTTATGATCTATTTTACAGGTACTGAACCATTGCAAGGAATTTTGGAGAGAAGACAAGTAGATCTAGGGTTGAGGTATATTGTCTTTCATGTTAGTTAATTTTATTTCTCAAGGAAAGGATATGTTGTTGTGTCTTTTTGTTCTGTAGGTGTGATTTACATTGCAGAGGAACAAGTAGTGTCCGCACTGGTTGAGAATTCGTAACAATAGCTTCGCGCATAATCTACTGCATCATTATGTAAGGTAGGCCACCATAAGCCAACACGCAGTAGCCTTGCCTCCATGGTGGCCTCCCGTGATTCCTACATGTGCTTATGCTAGAATGGCTCCTTGCTCATGTGGTAAGATGCACCGTTGCAAGATTTCTTCTGGTCCAAGTTTGTATAATTTCCCCATGATCAGCTGGAAATCTGAAGCTTTCACTACCAACTTCTTCTTTTGGGTGGTCGACAGGTCCTCTAGAGCAACTCCAGTTGCCAAGAATTGAATGATTGGAGCATAATGGTCATCTACGATCTCTACTTGGAACAGCTGCGCATCAAGAAATCTATCATCAATATTGGTAGGCTCTTCTTCTATCTCAATGTGAGACAGATGATTAGGGACAGGATTCAACCGTCCTAGCTTCATGATTATTTCAAAGTCAAATTCGTGAAAAATTAGCAGCCATCGACAGATCTTTCCCCCCAAGACAGGCTAATTGACCAGGTATTGCAAAGCAGAATGGTCCGTGAACATTTTGAAGTGATCACCCAATAGATAGTGCCTAAAATTTTGCAGTGCATAAACCATTTCCAAGCCCTCTCTCTTGGTGGTTATATAATTTCTTTCTACAAAAGACGACTTCCTACTTGCAAATGCGATTAGATTATCTAGGTCGCCCTCTCCTGACTGCACAAGTACTACCTCGAGTGCAATAGAAAAGGTGTCGACATGGACATGGAACTCCTTCTTCCAATTGTGGAATACCAGGATGGGTGCCAACACTGTCTTGGCCTTCAGTGTGTGGAAACCCCCCTGATACTCATGATTCCATTCAAATGCAGCATCCTTCTTTAGCAGCTTCTTCATAGGGACCGTAATTGTGGCGTATCCTTTGATGAACTTGCGATAATACCTCGTTTGTCCCAGCATCGCCCGAAGTATCTTCACATTAGTTGGTGGTGGCAGACTAAGGATTAGTGCAATCTTTGAAGGATCAACCAACAACCCTTACTTGCACATGATGTGTCCTAACAATATTCCGAATGGCGCGCAAAAAATGCACTTCTTTGAATTCAATGCAATTTGATGTTGTTGACACATTTCCAGCATCAATCACTGGTTTTCTAAATGATCCCTAACCAAACCATAGACTGTCCAATCATCCATGTATACCTGTAGGAACTTCGGAATGAAATATTTGAACCCAGTGACAACCACCCGAGAAAATATTGTTGGTGCATTCTTCAATCCAAACGACATGATTGTATGCTGAAAACAACCCCATTCTGTGACGAATGTGGTCTTATGCCAATATTCCTTTCTGATTCGGATCTCATGATACCCCGAAAATCCATCCATGAGTGAGTACATCTCCTGACCACCTACCCCTTCAAGGACCTCATCTGTAAAGGGAGTTGGAAATGGATCATGCAGGTAGGCATCATTCAGCTTCCTCAAATCGACACAAATGCGAACTTCTCCAGTCTTTTTGTCTTGAACCACCATAGGGCTTATCCATTCTGAATCTTCAACCGGCTCAATGATTCCAGCATCCACCATCTGTTCAAGCTCATATTTGACACGTTCTTTCTATCACGGGTTCAGTCGATATGACCTCTATCGCACAGGTTTTGCATCCAGTTTCAATGATATTTTCATCTCCCCTAGATCACCTAATATCCCTTTCATTTTTTAGAATCGTGTTGAAAATAGATCCTGTAACTCATGCAATAGATCTGTGACCTGTGCCATTGTCTGATCGTCCCAATAGTCCATAATATTAGAAAAATTTGGGTTTTCTTTTTTCCTAATGTTAACTTTTCGGATCTTCAGCTACTGACTCATGGGGTCGGTTGGTATGTCTGGTGCTGCAACATTGTGACTGCCTTCTAATTCCAGAATATTGACATTCCTTATATCATCATCATATTTAGGTTCACTAGATATATTATAGCATGCCATCAGGGATTTCAATGACACTACGCATGTGGATCTACAGGGTATGCGGGTGGCACAACCTTCAATACTACATCGCGAATGATTTGGAGTGCATTGTGGACCTCAGGGTTAGTGTCCTGGAAACTAAGAGTCTGCACAAAGAAAATCAAAATCTCCTCCCAGGTAGTTATGGTTCTGCGTAGCTCTATTGCTAGATACCAGGATCTAGGAATTTCGTCCAAAGTATGAACAAAAGCATGGACCCACTCATTCTTGGGTCACGATGCCCACAAATCCTAGAATTCCATTAAATGACTAGAGGGGTTATTTCACCCATCATATTTTCTAGCAAGATAGGTCTCTGAATCACTGAAGTGCACCATCATCAATCGTTGACACTGTAGCCATTCTTGTATTGCTTGTTTATGAGTCTCCCACCAGCGTGCTGGGGTAGCCTTCAATGCTTCCTCCAGTGCTAATAGCCTCTACGGTTCTAATGCTTTCTATTCAATTTTTTGGAGGAATTCAGACAACTCTGGTAGCCCCTCATAGATAAATAGCACACCATTCTCAGTCGTAACATGGCATAGAGATTGTGTGATCAGTCCACACTTTCTAAAATACACCTCATGAGGCTGCTTTTTCAAATTTTCTAAAGCATCATCAGAATCAGAGGACACAAAGCTAGCACTGTACCATCTGAGTTCGTCGTCGGTAGTAGGGTAGATGTATTCCTCAAATATATTATAGGCATTATCCCAGCCTCTCCCATCCTCATCCTTGATAGGTTCAATATATCAACGTCCTTCCTGAGGGTCCATGGAAGTAATGACTCTGATATCTTAGTTTTTGAATGTCATAACCCACTTCTTGAAATTGATAACTACCATGCTATCATTAGCCCATCCAATACCCAGTAGCACAGGATAATATCCTCCACCATCAACTACTTTAATGACTTCAAAATCAGCATATGTCTTCATACCTTCGATATCGACGATCAGGTTCGAGACACGGCCAATAGGATGAACCTTGGCCTGATTTGCTAGTCACAGTTGCATAGGGGACCACCCCAATGTTGGATTTCCCATCAACTTCCAACTCTGCTTGGTCAAAATATTCACATCTGACCCTAGATCCAGAATAATAGAATCGACTTCATAGTCCCCTATCCGGATGTTCATTCTCATCTCTTTACCTGTCTTTCTCTTTTGGAGGGAATTTACTGCAGAATCCTTCAGCATCTGATTTCTTTGGCACAACAACTTCTCAATCTCTTTGAGCGCCTCAGGATCTCTAGCTAACAATAGATAGCTCTAAAATAACTGTTGCAAGGTACCATGCTGTCACTGCGGTCTTGCATCTACAAAAGGATCAAAAGCAGATGACATTTCAACAACAGGAAACTTACCCGGATTCCTCTTGATTGCATGCTTGGCTTGAAAGAACGTCTCCTTCTCCGTCATAATATCAAATGCTTCCCTTTTCTTCCCTACAAACCCAACTTGTTGACGGGTTCCATCTTCTCCATTCGTCGCACTTACACGAATGACAACAATAATGTTGATAGCCTAGATTCTGTGTTCCGCTAGAATTGTCGCAACTGTGGGTCCTTGATTAAGGTTTTGAGCTTGGTTCAAGGATGGCTTCATTGACGGTGTGTTTATTGGCTGATACTAAGTCTATAGTGGGATCTGAGGCTGATTCTACAATGGTTGTTGGGTATTTACTTGGTTTTGGTTTTGAAACTGGTTCTACAACTGAGGGAAATTTTCAACATTATGCTTTCTTGCTGCATAGTATGTACACTGTGCATGGGGACAATCCCTCTAATAGTGGCCAAATACCATGCAGGTGTAACACTGGATGGATTCTCGACCTCATCCTCCTCCTCATTCGAAGCCTCCTCCTCGTCCCCTAAATCCTCCTCGAAATCCTCTGGTTTGTTGATATTGTGGTTAGGATAGCTGTTGCGGGGGATTTGGTTGTTGTTGAACATATTGTGCTACTTGAACATACTGTGGTTGAGGATGATCAATCTGAACTTGATTGTACTATGTTCTCGGTGCAAACTGTGGTTGTGCCACGAACTCTGGCTACGATGTGAACTGTGGTTGCAACAGCGATGGAATAAACTGCATTTGCAGAGGTGGTGTATACTGCACTGTCAGTTATACCATCTATAGCTATGACTTTTGGATCATGCGGGGATCCTCGCCCTTCACAAAATATGAATCATATGTTCTCTCTTGAAGTAGGTCGCAAGCTCGGCAGTATTTATCCTCGTGCCCTACTGAATGATAAAAGGAGTAATACAAACTTTATACCTTTGTAACCATCTTCTGCATGTAGCTACAGTTTTCATGTCCATGCCTGTATACCTGACATACATGACACCATGGAACACCAGCACAAATTAAAGGGTTCGGTGCCCCTGATAGAAAATAATTTCGGAAATTTGGACAACTGTCCTTCGTGTGTCCATTCGTACGACACCATGTGCACAAGAGATCATCATGCTCTTCTTTTACCTTCTTAATATCCTGCAGTTGGAGTGTCAAATTTTCTAGCTACGCCTGAATCTGGTTCATGCCAACTGCAGTCTCCCCAATAGGTGAAGCTTCTAACTTCATCACCATCTCCAGAGCCTCATTCTGCATCACCATCTTTTGCTACATTAACGGTTGTCTGATGTGTGGAACCAGTGCAACAATGAACCACTCCTTATGCTGAACATCGCTCATTTCAAAGTTGGCTCGAGCCATCTACGTCTTAAACCATTGATCAAAATCCCAAATAGTTTCATTCAAAAACTGCTTGATCTCCTTGAGTTTTGTAATATATTGGGCCTCAAATTTGGGTTCTTAAATTCCTCGAATAGTCATTCTCAGATCTCATTCAATGTTTTCGCTGTGTTCCCCTGAGGAATCTGCATGAATATCATGTACTGGTCAAGCACATGAACCCTAAGGGTGGTTGTCAATTGCCTTCTCTTAATATCATCATCCACACTCTGTCTCAAAATCCAAACTGCTTCACATAAGATCCAGTACTGCTCTGGGTCATCAGTCATGTTTCCATGAAATATTGGTAACTTGAGCTCGTTGCCTGCCATTCTAGGCCTTCTTCCTATAAACGGTGTTATATTGCTAGACTACTGCTGGCACGTCAAACAAGGTGACGTAGAATTCTCTTTTCTACATGTTGGTGGAGTAGTGTGCGAAGGTGTGGACACATTAGTGCTAGGGTTTGAGCTTCTTGCTATCTTGGGCGTAGCCTGGGTCTATTCATCCTCGTGGTCACTGTAGGGTCGCTTCATCCTGTATGGTTTTTCTTTGCGGTCTTGCGTCTCGATCATAGTAGGACCTTCCCTTGTCTTATGCCTCTTCTCTTATCTAAACCTTACTCCTCCCCTCATACAACCACTTTTTTACTCGTCGAGCCCCACAATTTCCTTAGAAATAATACCCATCTACCCCTTATCTTTCCATCACCCCCCCCTTTTGTCACAGTGTCCATAGCCTCCGCACACCAGAGTTCCACTACTTGAGGTGAATTTTTAGAATACCCTTCTCACAGATTAGCATATTAATAGATAATTGTAGAGACAATAAGAACCTACCTCATGGAATGTTGAAGAATTATCTTTCTACTTCGTTGTATGCCTTATTGGTATCGACTACAAACTCAGTGATGTATCCTTCCAGATACTATCCAGCCATACTTCAACAACTCGTGATGCTTGGTTATTGGTTTATTATAGCTCTTAGATCATTCCATGGGTCCAGGATGTGGGCTCTCCTCCTTTATGATTATTCTTCTTATAAGTGAACTGTGCTAGCCATTCATACAATATGACTGGGAATTCACAAAAGAACCATTCGTATGGACCGTTGTAGATATATATATTCAATGATGACCTGGTTGAAAAACAAATTTGGATTCTGATTCTCTGTTTCAACGAACTCTCATAGCTTTAGGTCAAACGAGTCTTCAATATCCAGTTTTGTTGGAAGCCACAACATATCCTCCCTTCAGTTGCAACGAGGTCCCGACAACGAGGTCTCAATTGCTCTCGTTTACCTTGGTTCAAAAATTCAACATGGTATTATCTCCTTGTTCAGGATAAGAACAAGTCTTTTTTTATATCCATTGTACACCAGAAGCAACTGAGTTTACACATAAATCATGGAATGATAGCCTTGCTCCCTCTCGATTTTGTCCAGATAAGTCTATCCAGGTGTGACGGACTATGAGAAAGTGTACATGTCTAGGTGGAAAGGTTTGAAACTGACATGATTGTGAATTGAATTTGGTGTTTTGCAGTGTTATTTACAGGTACCTATGTATATTCTTAAGGAATTGACTATTAAACATATAGAAAGATGTCTTCTTAAATTTTCATACCATGAATCCTTATACCCTTCAACTATGTTGTTTGGAGGGACGATATGCAGGTATCCTTATCCAAGCTTGGCCTATTTAGGATGACTATAGGAAGAAAAACTAATCCCTAACAACATGTTGAGAAGAGAAAGTTTTTGAATTGGCTTGATGAGTCCTTCGGCTTCATGTGCATTCATATTATATCCTGGGATCTTTTGTTCCACCTTGAGGGACTAACAACTTTGAAGGAAGCTTTGGAAAATCTTGAATCTGTGTTTGGAAAACAATATGAGCTCTGAGGGAACATATTGGAGAATGATCTCATTTCATTACAACCCAACAGTTTTGAATCTATTAAACAATTCTTCACAAATTCCAAGTCACTAGTACTGCAATGTAAACAATGTGGAATAGAGAGGAAAGATGAGCAACTGGTTCTATCAGTATCGAGCAAGATTGGCTCAGAGTACTCAGTCTCTGTCTCTACATTCCATCCAATTTTCCAATTTTCTAAAGCATCATCAAAATCAAAGGACACAGAGCTAGCGCTGTGCCATCTGAGTTCGTCGTCAATAGTAGGGTAGATGTATTCCTTGGATATATTATAGGAATGATCCCAGACTCTCCCGTCCTCATCCTTGATAGGTTCAATATATTGACGTCCTTCTTGAGGATCCATGGGAGCAATGACTCCGATATCTTGTTTTTGAATTTCATAAACCACTTATTGAAATTGATAATTGCCATGATATCATTATCCCATCCAATCCCGAGTAGCACAGGATAAGATCCTCCACCATCAACTACTTCAATGAATTCAAAATCAGCATATGTCTTCATACCTTCGATATCGACGACCAGGTTCGAGACACGACCAATAGGATGAACCTTGGCCTGATTTGCTACTCACAATTGCATAGGGGACCACCCCAATGTTGGATTTCCCATCAACTACCAAGTCTTCTTGGTCAAAATATTCACATCCTACCCTAGATATAGAATAATAGACTCAACTTCATAGCCCCCTATCTGGATGTTCATTTTCATCTCTTTACCTGTCTTTCTCTTTTGGAGGGAATTTACTATGGAATCCTTTAGCGTCTGATTCCATTGGCACAACAACATCTCAATATCTCTAAGAGCCTCAGGATCTCCAGCTAACAATAGATAGCTCTCAAATAACTCTTGCAAGGTACCATGCTGTCACGACGGTCCTGCATCTACAAAAGGATCAAAAGCAGATGACATTTCAACAACAGGAAACTTACCCAAATTCCTCTTGATTGCATGCTTGGCCTAAAAGAACGTCTCCTTCTCTGTCATAATATCAAATGCTTCCTTTTTCTTCCCTGCAAACCCAACTTGTTGACGGGGTCCATCTTCTCCATTTGTTGCACCTACACGCGTGACAACAACAATGTTGACATCCTGGATTCTATGTTCCGCTAGAATTGTCACAACCGTGGGTCCTTGATTAAGGTTCTGAGCTTGGTTCAAGGGTGGATTCTGAATCGATGGCATGTTTATTGGCTGATTCTGAGTCTGTAGTGGGATCTGAAGCTGATTCTGCAATGGTTATTGGGTCTGTACTTGGTTTTGGTTTTGGAACTGGTTCTACAACTGAGGGATTTTTTCGGCCTGCCACTTTGCAATCAACTGAGGGAAATTTTCGACATTATGCTTGCTTGCTACATAGTATGTACACTATGCATGGGGAAACTCCCTCTGATAGTGGCCAAATACCACATAGGTGTAACACTGGATGGACTCTTGACCTCGTCCTTCTCCTCGTTTGAAGCCTCCTCCTCGTCCCCTAAATCCTCCTCGAAATCCTCCGGTTTGCTGATATTGTGGTTGGGATAGCTGTTGTGGGGGATTTGGTTGTTGTTGAACATATTGTGCTGCTTGAACATACTATGGTTGAGGCTAATCAATCGGAACTTGATTGTACTGTGGTCGCGGTGCAAATTGTGGTTGTGCCACGAACTCTGGCTGTGATGTGAATTGTGGTTGCAACTACGACAAAATAAACTGCATTTGCGAAGGTGGTGTATACTGTACTATTGACTGTACCACCTGCAACTGTGACTGTAGGATCATGTGGGCATCCTCGCCCTTCACAAAATAGGAATCATATGTTCTCTCTTGAAGCAGGTCGTAAGCTCGACAGTATTTATCCTCGTGCCCTCTTGAGCGATAAAAGGAGCAATACAAACTTTATACCTTCATAACCATATTCTGCATGTAGCTATTGTTTTCATGTCCATGCCCATATACCTGACATACGTGACACCATGGCACACCAGCACAACTCAAAGGGTTCATTTCTCTTGAGAGAAAATAATTTCAGAAATTCGGACAGGTGTCCTTGGTGTGTCCATCCGTACGACAACGCATGCACAAGAGATCATCATGCTCTTCTTTTACCTTCTTAATATCCTACAGTTGGAGTGTCAAATTTTCTAGCTATGCCTGAATATGGTTCATGCCAACTGTAGTCTCCCCAATAGGTGAAGCTTCTAACTTCATCACCATCTCTAGAGCCTCATTGTGCGTCACCATCTTTTGCTGCATTAACGGTTGTCTGATGTGCGAAACCAATGCATCAATGAACCACTCCTTATGTTGAACATAACTCATTTTGAAGCTAACTCAAGCCATCAAGGTATTAAACCATTGATCAAAATCCCAAATAGTTTAATTCAGAAACTGCTTGATCTCCTTGAGTTTTGTAATATATTGGGCCTTAGATTTGGGTTCTTAAATTCCTCGAATAGTCCTTCTCAGATATCATTCAGTGTTTTTGCCGTGGTCCCCTGAGGAACCTGTATGAATCTCATGTACTGGTCAATCACACGACCCCTGACGGTGGTCATCAATTGGATTCTCTTAATATCATCATCCACACTCTGTCTGGCAATCCAAACTGCTTCACATAAGAACCAGTACTGCTCCGGGTCATCAGTCATTTTTCCATGAAATATTGGTAACTTCATCTCGTCGCCCACCATTCTAGGCCTTCTTCCTACAAACAGTGTTCTACTGCTAGACTGCTACTGGCACGTCAGACAAGGTGATGTAGAATGCTCTTTTCTACCTGTTGGTGGAGTAGTGTACGGAGGTGTGGACACGTTACTGCTATGGTTTGAGCTTCTCGCTATCTTGGGAGTAGCCTAGGTCTGGTTGTCCTCGTCGTCACTGTAGGGTCACTTCGTCCCGTGTGGTTTTTCTTCATGGTATTGCATCTCGATCACAGCAGGACCTTCCTTTGTCCTATGCCTCTTCTCTTGTCGAAACCTTACTCCTCCCCTCATACAACCACTTGTTTCCTCGTCGACCCCCACAATTTCCTTAGAACTCATACCCATCTACCCTTTATCTTTCCATTTTCCTCCCCCCTTTAGTCACAATGTCCACAGCCTCTACACACCAAAGTTCCACTACTCGAGGTGCATTTTTAGAATACCCTTCTCACAGATAAGCATATTAATAGATAATTGTAGAGACAATAAGAACCTACCTCATGGTCGGTTGAAGAATTCTCTTTCTGCTTCATTGTATGCCTTATTGGTATCGACTACAAACTCAGTGATGTATCCTTCTAGAATACTATCCAGCCATACTTTGACAGCTCGTGATGCTTTGTTATTGGTTTCTTGTAGCTCCTAGATCAGTCCAGGTGTCCAGGATGTGGGCTCTCCTCCTTGATGATTATTCTTCTTATAAGTGAAATGTGATAGCCATTCATACAGTATGACTGGGAATTCACAAAAGAACCATTTGTATGGACCATCGTAGATATATCTGTTCAACCACCTGGTTATCGACAACTTCGGATTCTGATTCTCTATTTCGGCAAACTCTCACAGCTTTAGGTCAAACCAATCTTGAAACTGACATGATTGTGAATTGAATTTGGTGTTTTGTAGTCTTATTTGTAGGTACCTATGTATCTTCTTAAGGAATTGACTATTGAACATATAGAAAGATGTCTTCTTCAATTTTCGTACCATGAATCCTTACACCCTTCAACTATGTTGATTGGAGGGATGATATACAGATATCCTTACGCAAGCTTGGCTTGTTTAGGATGACTATGGGAAGAAAAACTGATCCCTAACAACATGTTGAGAAGATAAAGTTTTTGAATCGGCTTCATGTGCATTCATATATCCTGGGATCTTTTGTTCCACCTTGATGGACTAAAGACTTCGAAGGAAGCTTGGGAAAATATTGAATCTGTGTTTGGAAAACAATATGAGCTCCGAGGGAACATATTGGAGAATGATCTCATTTCATTACAACCTAGCAGTTTTGAATATATTAAACAATTCTTCACAAATTCCAAGTCACTAGTACTGCAATTTAAACAATGTGGAATAGAGAGGAAAGATGAGCAACTGGTTCTATCAGTACCGAGAAATCTTAGCTCAGAGTACTCAGTCTTTGTCTCTACATTCCATCTCGGAAGATCTTCCATCCCTAATTGGAAGATTCCTTCTCTAGATGCTTTTGTTGAGTCCTTAATACAAGAGAAAGATAAATTGGTTCAAATGGGTGTGTTTTGAACCTCCAAGAACTAGCACTCTTAGTGACATACTCAACCAATGCGAAAGAAAGAGAGAAGAACAAATGGGAGGAGACCAAAAAAACTGATACGAATCCAAAGGAGAATCGTAGATATTCTGATGGAGCCTCAGGTTCCAATAAAAAGAATAAATTAAAGAAGACTAAGTGTCCATAATGTATAAGAGGCTTTCATCTAGAGAACTAGTGCATGAAGAAGACCATCAACCAATTCAAAACACTAATTGAACATAACAATATTTCCCTTCCACAAGGTGTAGAGATGTCTGAAGTTGGAGAGCAGACTGAAGAATATGAGAGGTGCCATGCTTTCAAAGCAAGTTTCACTTAGTCGAAGGTTTACTTGATATATTCTGGAGCATCCAACCACGTGGTTGCCTCCAAAGAATCCTTCACTATTATGGATTTCTCAGGAGGATCTAGCATTCATATGGGGATTAAATCATAGATCCCACCAATAGGTAGCGATTTTATTAAAATCCATCATTGTGAGTTCAAGAATGTACTCTATGTGTCCTCTCTTATTATGTTATCTATTTATCAGATGACACATACTGGTTCACCAAAGCAAGTTGTATTTGGTCCTGACTTAGTGGAGATATCAGATATATCAACTAGGAATATTATAGTGAAGGTTTTTTCAAACCATGCTTGCATGGTATATGAATTCTCACACTTTCTCTGATACTCAGATCCAACACAATCTCAGTAGCCATTCGAAAGGGGAGGTATAAAATATATTACATCTCAATTTGCAGATAATGATATGTTGTCTAAGATTTCAGTTTCAGAAGATGGAACAATATCAACATGATATTGATATTAATATTGTACCTCAAGATGATCCATATCCAGATCCATCTCCTATTCCAAATTAGAAGCGTCCTAAATGGATGAAAAGCTCATTGAAGCAACTGGGAATGATGATAGAAGAAAAATGAGGTCCCTGTATCAGAATGAATATGTTGCACTCTTGCACACAGCTTCACTACCTACATAGTGGTGCAACAAACTTCTAGGAAGATGTGACTTGATGATAGCGAATGATCCACAATTTGGCCCACTGAAGAACAAAATGGATCATTCCATTCCTCCTCTAGAAATAAGAGACAAAAGAAACATTCAGTATATTAGAAGAATATGGAAAGGTTCACATGCACATTCCTAAGATGCTGATGCACAGAAGAGCCATGATTCTGCATAGCTCCTCCACATAGATAAAATTTTACAAGTTTTTATCGAAAGAGGAAAATTTCCTCTTTAGTATAGCTTGTTTTCATGATTCATTGCTTA
>LPNX010584055.1:1730-105054 GCA_001517045.1 Pseudotsuga menziesii | reverse complement strand
GATTTGTTCATCAATGGCTTTGATGCCTTGTACTTTGGCCTCTTCCTCTTGTTGTCTTTTCTGCAACATTTCTGTAAATGAGTCATGATTTGGGAACTCGGGTAGCCTTTTCTCCTCTTCTGCTTGACACCGGTTGTGAATGACTAAGGCTCTCCTGAAAAATTTGGTGCACAGTCCCTTTGTTTTCTAGACTGTTTTCTTGAAGTCCTCTGTAGTAGTGATAGCGAACTCCATCAAGTCATAATCTCGCTGAAGGGTTTGTCTATCTTTGTCTGGCCGTCCTGCTGGGACTTCTTCTCCTTTCTCTACCCTTGCCATCCTGGTGGTCAACACTTCGAGGATATCTTGTGACCTATCAACAAAGTAAGAAGCAGTCTCCAGGATTTCTTCTAATCGGCTATCAACCTGGAGAATCTGGCATCTCTCTTCCTCTAGAACAGTTTGCAGGTGCATCATCTTAGTTTTCTAGGCCTGGATGTGTTCTTTGATCGGCTGCAGATCAACCTGCTGTTGTTTAGCTGCTTCTAGTTGCTCTTTTAATTCTTTAACATATGCAGTATTAGACTCATAGATAATATAATGCTGCACTTCCAGGTCTTTTATCTTTGCCTTCAACTGTTCCTTTTCATTTTTTAAGTCCTGGATTTCTTGCTGTGCACTTTCCAGAGCATTATGAGCTGTTTCCTTGGCCTGTGCTTCTGCCTGGACGGCGTGGATTTCACTCTTTGTAGCCTCCATTTCTCTGAGCACATGATCATATTTCCTTTTGAGTTTATTGCTCTCTTCTCTTTCCTTTCTTAGGGTGTCCTTCAGCTGAGAGGAGGTTTTCTTAGTAGATTCTATTTCATTCATCATTCGGTCTATGTTATCTTCTGATGCATGTATGGCTGCCTTCCCGGCACTTATGGTAAACCTCGGATCTACGTCTGTCCCTACCATCACAGCTTTATCTAATATCATCTTGCTAGTCATTCCTTTTGCTTATATCCTTTTCTCTGTTCTCCTCATGATTCTTTTGGTAGCCCTATCATAATAAACGGTACTGAAATCAGGGACTTCTTCCCCCTTTTACTGTACGAAGGGTACCAGCTGAATCATAGGGGTAGCAGCTTCGATGGTAGTGGGTACTTGAGGGATCTGCATCTCGGGGTTTTCATCTCCCTGGCTTAGCCCTGATGATGCCTCGGGAGCTTGCTGCTGCGTCAACTTTATCTATTCGGCCTCCTGCTCTTACAGTTCTTCGTCTAGCTTTCTTTGGGCTTCTTCGGCTGCTTGCTTAGCAGCTTCTTCTATTTCTCTGGCTGCTTCATTGGCTCGGTCAGCTGCTTCTTGGGCAGCTTTCCTCTTTTCTTCTTCTCCCTTTCGCATCCATTCTGCAGCCTCCTCTTCCAACCTCTGAGCCTCTTCTCTTATTCTTCTGGCTGCTTCTTCATCCTTAGCTTGTTCAGCCTTCTCTTGCTCAAATCCTTTTCTACCCTTGGTGGAGTGTTTAGGTTTGAATCTCTTGCGGAGCTCTATCATATTTGGAGCCATCCTGTAAACCGATTCATCGCTATCAAAGTGGTGGCTGTATTCGTAGGTCACCTTGTGTTTCTTGCAGTGTTCTGCTACTCTGCCATGCGTATCATTCCTCCGAAAAGTCATTTCGCCAAAGCGGAACCTCCCTAGTTCTTCTATGAACTCAGGCGCTTGTTTTACATTTGCGAATTTATAATTTCCCAGTTTGAATGGAAGAGGAGGATATGTAGTCTTCTTGTACTGGAACAAGAAGTGACCAACTCCATCAATGTATACTTGTCTAACTGCCTCCTTGTGGACTATATAATCTGTAGCATATTTGGGTAGCAACAAGGGGGGCTTTGACCCTCCAAACATCCTGATATACATACCATTTTCAATCATAAAGTAATCTCCATATTCACTAATGACCTGCATAGCGTCTTCTGACATGCAATTAGATTCTCCCCGGAAGATGAGCTTGTATAATGGCATGAGGAATTGCTCACAGACTTCTCTGTAGTGACTGTGATATAGATGAGCCCCTAGGGGTTTGTAGGCCGCATATACGGGCATTCTATCTTTATCCCATACACACTGGAGGCGGGGAAAGGCTAGTGACCAAGTATGCAATCTATCAGGATTGAGCTCATATAAAACTCAGATCTCTTCCTGGCTTCTCCTTCCAAAGCTGCAGCCACACAAGAGGAGAGTCTGCTTGATACTATACTTGCCCAGTTGAAGATCGTGCCTTCCGTGGCCACATAGAACATCAGGGGTATCCATTCGAATTTAAATAGTCTGCCATTTGCTCTCCCGAAGATCCTATTCAACATTAAGGCTATGAATCTGTAAGGAGGCTTGAGACTGGATGTGTCATATTCTTCAGTTTCTCTATGTCGGTATAGCTTCCCTGGCAGGAGCATCTTCTTCATGGTTTCTACAAAATCCATCCTAAGGTTGTCTAGCCAGTTATTTGTCAGGAAGAGCTGAGGCTCCGGCAGATGGTAAGCTAAGGCCACATACCCAGGGCTAAAGGCAGCATAGCCTTGGCCCTCAACATTACACATAAGCATCGAGTTGTGGTTGGTATGTGGTAGAACCCATCTCATCACCTCAGGGAATGGAAACAGCTCAGGCCTGGTGGCAACCTTCATAATGGCCGATTTTTCTATATTTGCATAAATTGGTGCTTCCTCCAGGCCCATGTCTGGGACTTCCCTGCGAGATATTAACCTGTATATTTCTCCCCATTTGTATTCAGGCTCAACTCCCATGACACATTGAGTGTCTTCATAGATGTACTCAGTTCTCGCTTCTATGTCTGGTGCTGGTACTTCCTCCACCGCTGGGGCTTTCTTCTTCTGCCTCTTGGACATTGTAGATTGTTCCTGTAATGTAAAACATTATGATATTAAGCAATTTTAGGTTTGCGAACATTTTGCAGTAGTTTTATTCTCTCTCAAATGTATCAAAACTATAATGGGATTTAGGCTTAGGTCCTTCAGGCTGAAAGATTTGAAATGGTCGTGCAATATTCTGCAATAAACTATTTTTCAATATTAATATGTAAACAAGAAATAGGACAACACATGTACAGACAATCTCGCCATGCTTTGTCTATGTATAATCAAAAAATGGAAATATTCATTAAATGGCCTAGCATCAAAATTACATTATTCCATAGTTTGCCATTTTCCAATCAAACGATATGAAATGCAAATGCATAACTTTCAAACACAAGGCGCGACTATAGCTCTCTGAATTCAGATATGGTTTTAGTAAGGATAACGCAAAAAATGGCGAAAGCTTATGCTGCTCGCGGACATGGTATTTACATCGATGCGGCCATAAACTACGGGCACCCATGACAACATTTCGCGCAGGGCGCTCCCACCAGTACCACCATTCATTCTACCCCCAAATCGTCAAAAACCAACACCGGCGCGGCCCTAGGGTTTCGTGTGGTGGAAAACGACGAACAACGCAGCGCAGGCATAAGTTAGGGCTCGAGAAAAGGTCAAACGCAGGAGAACTGACCGGCCCGGTATCTATTATGGCAAAAACCCCATTACAATATTGACGGACCCCATCACTACTAGCATCAAACCCGGTGCAGGCGGCATAACGGCCTCCTGCACCTTGCCTTCCTCCACTGGTTCAAGGCGAAACCAAAACGGCCGTGAGAGATACATGAAGGTTCTACAAAGGAAAAACTCCCCCCCTTCTGACCGCAGACAACTACCCAACCGATGAAAATAAACGCGAGCACAATCGACCGGGGAAACGGTTACGACAACCCTAGCCACGGGAAAAAAAAAATAACCATCCGGATGCAGGCAGAAAAGACAAGGGGGACCCAAACCTAGTAACCCCCCACCAAAACCAACATTATCCAGTCAAAACCTTGAAAAGCACTAGGCAAGGCTGTTACGATCCTACCTGGCAGGGATGCGAAGCTGCTGTGGCGACCACGACCGAGTTTCCAATCGACCGCTGGACACGGGTACAAGCACGGAGCTCCACCAAAATCGCGAGGTATACACCGTGGAGCGGATTACGACGGCCTGGGTGCAAAAATAACAATAAAAAATCCACACATACACCCCCGTATATATAAAACTCCACACGTGCGACGAGTCAACTCAATCGGGGTGGACATGAAAGTTAAGTCAGACGACTAAAGCTCAGCCCTCTCCGCAACGGTGGACCATCCTCCATACTACATCACCCGCAACGCAAAAAATAGAACGATCAAACGATAACCATGGTCGGGCGGCGGCGGATACCTTGGTCGGGTGACCAAGAGTCCAGCCCCATCCGCAACGACGGATGCGAGGAATATAAAGTCATCCGCAATGGGGAAAGAAGAACACCCTACAGGGCCTCGATACATACGGGTCGGCAGTATACGAAATCTTCGGAATTGCCACTGATCCGCAACGATGGCGATGGCAGTGTTCATCCCCCTCCGATGCGGCATAAAAGCAATGCCCGCAATATAGAAGAAACATCAACCCCCCACAACAGTCGGCGCAAAACGACAACCCAGACTTGAAAATCACCCGCAACGGCGGGGAGGTCAAAACAATAGGGATTTGAAAATCACCCGCAATGACGGTGCAAAAAATAAAATCAAGATATGAGAAACACCCGCAACGGCGGGACAGTCAACTGAAATTCCTCCCGATACAAGAAAACTTTGAAGGATTTTACAAATCAAGAAAAAGGAGCTCAAGATGGGATCACTGAGATCATTTAAATGAGAAAAAACCCTACGATCGATAGCAACCAAAATTCTTGAAAGACGCTTCAAAGTCCATAGGCCAAAATCAATACGCTAAAATCAAGAAGAAAACTGATTAATTCAAAGTACAGGGGGGGCCAAATTTTTTTTAGAATTTTGGGAAATTGTTGCAAATGCAACAATTGGCGACTACCTCGTGAACCCCAGATCTCTGAATTAATTTTCTTTCCCAGCTTAAGACTGTCTGAATAAACTCGAACTCTTTTAGATGTTTGTATCCCTAATTCAGCCAACTCATGCATTAAATCACTTAGAAGAAGTCTATCTTTTCGGGAAAAGGTAACACCAGCAGTGTTTTAGGTATGAATAACTCTTTGGAGACCAAAAGGATGAGTTTTATTTTATCTGCCCTTTGGTGGTTATAGTTTGGACACCACAGGATTGTGACAGATAGTGAACAGTATTATCCTTTTGTTCCTCATTCCCATGCCTATTTGCACTTTTGTGCCTTTAGAACATTATTTCATTTGATACGATTCCTCCTGCAGGTCTTTCTTACTGAATTTCAATTCAGGATCCTCTATCTCATAGTGCCCTTTTGTGTGAATGATATATTTCATACTTCAATTCACGGACGGAGAGGATCTTGTGGCCATTTGGTACTTCATGTTTTAATATTTTTTTAGCTTTGCTTTGATATGTCTTGCTTCCTTCAGGAGTATTGACTCTTAGGAACTTTTAGGTCCTTTCTTAATTTATGGCATGGGATCATTTGCATATGATAAACTGTTTCACTCTGCTTCCTTTCCGTGTGCCTTTTACTGTGACTACCTTGGGGTATATTAAAGTGTAAAGTGGATGGAGTCCCCAAATAGTATTTCAGACCTTCTCACTGCTAAGGTATTTACAGGGATTAAGTGAGACTTCGAATGCAAGCATTGCCAGTTGGGAATACAATTACTAGAAGACATACTTTAGAGCCCAGTCTTTTGCTCAGAATTTAAATTAATACAGAACCCTGACGTTCTCCTTACATCCAAAAGTTTGCCTCTTATTCGAAATAAACGAAAAACTAGCAAACTATAAGAAAACAGCAGTAAAGCAAATAATGAAAGAAAGCAAGCATTAAAGCACTAAAAACATTGAGTATCAAGAAAACAAGGCAATTTATTTATGTACATAAGAAAACAAAAATTTAGGCCCATCCTAAAAGAACTGAAACTAAAGTTGAGGAATGGGCTGGACTTAAACATGAGTTGTCTATCCATGGTCCAACTATGCAGTTATTGAGATGGAACCCATATCTAAAATTCTGCAATCATTTCTTTCAGCTTGAGGAAGCTGAAGGAGCTCAGGCTGGGTGTTCATCACAGGACTAGCCTTTGATGGATGGTGTTCTAGCTTAAGCTCAGTAAGATAGTTCCCCATGACAGAATCAGCAGATTCGTTTCCTTCTCCTAGTTTAGTGACGTTATGTTTCATGAAAGGCTCTCTTAAAATCTTAATCAAGTTTGGGCTGCCTTTCTGAGGTAACCACAGGTGAGACCAATCTGAAGCAAAGTACCCATTAAGCCTTGATGTCCAGTCTCGGTTTAGAATCATCCCATAACCATCAGGAATGTCTGCTACTATGATGTCAATGTAATGGCATATCCTTTTGTTTGCAGATAGCTGAATCATCACGTTCTCCATCTCTCCTACTACCTTGACACTAGTTTTGTCAAGTTGTGTGACATCCCAAAGAGTAGGCTTCATCTGTCCATTGAGTTTTTTGCAAACTACCAGAGGCATAACATTCATGGACGATCCAGAATCTACCAAACAATTATGGACCTTATGACTTAAAATCTCAAGAGTCACGAGGAAAGGTGGGGCGCTGGTTTTCTTTGCCTTAACTAATTCAATCTTTTCCTCCACAGGTTGGTTCGCTGTGGGCAATTCTTCATTCAGTTTGTCAGCTTTGCTTCCCTCATTATCTTCCACCTGTTTGGCCAATTCAATGAGCGGCTCAGCTTTTCGTTTGCCAGTGATATCCTTATATATGTCATCTTTAGCCCCCACATTAGCCTGCACCTTTATTTCCTTTTGCAAGTCTTGAACTTTTGAGATTCTATCATGGTTCCTAATGGCCAAGTTTTCATTTTTTTTTAATGTAAGTGCATGCTGAGGTTTGGGAGCATTTTCCTCAATGTTAAACAGTGAAACTCCATTCCATGAAAACATGTTATCATCCTCTGTCTTTTCTATGGTCTGTTCCTCTTTTACCTCTTTGCTACCATCTCTAGTCAACTTAGGGTCCAACAACTTATTCATCACCCGTGTCATTGAATGTATCCATTGAGGACATTTCTTCTCAGAGTGGGGGAGTTGGTGAAAGGTACAGAAATCATCCCCTCCTACCTCTGTTAGGTTGATTGATGCCCAATTAGGAGGGGAAACTTGCCATTGGTTGTCATCCTCGTTTCTGGGATAGGGAGGCTTATTGGTTTTTTGAATATCCCTTTCTTTTTCCAACTCTACAACTCGGTTGGACAGCTTCTGAAGCACCTTCATCATCTCATTATAATCATGTGGTTGGCCTTCTCTAGATTTGGACAGCAATGAGGATTTTTTTACAGTGGTCTTTTCTTCAAGCAAGTCAGGATAATCCTTTATACTCTCACTTTCAGCCTCTACTCTCTCAGCCTCTTGATAGGTTTCTGCCAACGTTGGCTTGACTTTCATTTTGGTAAACATGGCCAACTCAGGACCTAGGGCTGAGGTATAGTATTCAATTAAGACTTTATCTGAGGGCTTGTCAACCTGAGAGAAGTTTTTTAAGTATAATGAAAATCTTTGCGTGAAACTACGTACCTTTTAATTCTTTTCTTTTATCAACAAACCAAGACCTTTCATTAATGATGCATGTTTCTTCTGAGTTGTGTATTTACTCCTGAAAACCTTCTCAAAGGTATGCCAATTAGGAATAGAGTTTGCAGGTAGCCCAAAGTACCAGGAGGCTACTGCTCCTTTTAGAGTATGAGGAAAAAGTCTGCACACTACATCTTCATGCTCTCCATCCCTTAGCCCCTATAACGCTAGGTAAAAGCTTTGAAGGTGATCATCTACAACAATGTGGTTCGCAGGGTCAAACTTAGGCAAAAGCTTGTCAAAGGCTTGAGGCAAGTTGTGCAAAGGAGGAGTTAAGTTCAGAGGTGACCTAGCCCTCCATGCTGGCAAAGGGTTAGGTTGATTACCAGCCATGAGCAAAGGTGAACGAGTAACACTAGGAAAACAATCTGTCAAGGATAGGACTGGAAACCTCAAACTTTGAGTTAGGCTACACTTTTAAAACATCTGCTGATAGGATAGTCTCGGGAAAACAAATTCCACGGCCAGCCTTTACTGGCGGCCCTCCTTCTAGCGCCAGAACTGTTGAGGCCTGGAAATTCGCAGGCGACAACAGCAAGGGATTCTCCCCAATCAACGTTCCCAACTAGCCCGTTGACTGTTTGGAATAGGGAATCCATCCGGTTTACGGTCCGGCTACCGTAGTTCAAAGTAACTACAAAGGTTTACCGGTTGTGGCCCGGTCCACTGGAATTTGTATTTTGACTTAATGTATGCATGCACATGCCTATCTTAAACATGCAGGGTGATAAAAATGTAAGGAACGACACAATGTGCCGCGCAGGTTCTTACCTCTCGTCTTAGGTTCTCGAACATCTAAACCACATATGCAACTATGAAGTAAAACAACTAACTATCTAAACACCTAACTACCTATCCTCGGGGAGCTAAAAAAATGATTATTAATGAGTAATGCATTATCTCCATGTACAATAAACCAAATTGCAGATAGCTAATATTTACGTTTACAACACATGAACAATAAAATATTCTAACAATCAGATAGCCGGCTGTTATATGAGCCACAAGAATTACTCTGAGTGAACTTTCCACACAATGAATCAGAAACCATTTAACAAGACATAGGTCATGAAGTTAGAACGATCTCACGAATTGTGGACACAAGCTGAAAAATAAAGTAGTTCATCTTTCCGCCATCCATTTGTTAGCATTTGGAAAATTCACATATCTTTCTCCAACAGGAAAACTAAAATCTTTATTGCAAAAGGAAGTAGTTCTTCTTACAATAGGTCCTCCAGTCTTACTGGGAAAAATCCCTTTCATTATCTATGTCACCTGCTTTTATACAAAATGCAAGAAACGGTTGGGCTGCCCAAAGGGACCTTTGGGCATCCCAACCGTTGGTCTTCCTAACGCCTCCCCTTTTCCCAAAACTTTTACAAATATTTTACAACATTAAAATGACCGACTTTTCACTAAGAGGGTCCCGCTTGACTCTCTAGAAATTTCTTCCACGCTGCAGCTTCCCTGGCGAGATCTTCAAAAGAGTTGGGATCCAAGAATTGGATATTAATTTCAAACTTTTCAGCCTTTTTCTTGATGGCCTCCACCCTGGTTGCATTTAGTCTCACCTGTTCTTCTAGGAGTTGCAAACAAACGGCTGTATGGCCTATTTCAATCTTCAGGATTTGTTCATCAATGGCTTTGATGCCTTGTACTTTGGCCTCTTCCTCTTGTTGTCTTTTCTGCAACATTTCTGTAAATGAGTCATGATTTGGGAACTCAGGTAGCCTTTGCTCCTCTTCTGCTTGACACCGGTTGTAAATGACCAAGGATCTCCTGAAAAATTCGGTGCATAGTCCCTTTGTTTTTTGGACGGTTTTCTTGAAGTCCTCTGTAGTAGTGATAGCGAACTCCATCAAGTCATAATCTCGCTGAAGGGTTTGTCTATCTTTGTCTGGCAGTCCTGCTGGGACTTCTTCTCCTTTCTCTACCCTTGCCATCCTAGTGGTCAACACTTCGAGGATATCTTGTGACCTATCAACAAAGTAAGAAGCAGTCTCCAGGATTTCTTCTAATCGGCTATCAACCTGGAGAATCTGGCATCTCTCTTCTTCTAGAACAGTTTGCAGGTGCAGCATCTTAGTTTTCTAGGCCTGGATGTGTTCTTTGATTGGCTGCAGATCAACCTGCTGTTGTTTAGCTTCTTCTAGTTGCTCTTTTAGTTCTTTAACATATGCAGTATTAGACTCATAGATAATATAATGCTGCGCTTCCAGGTCTTTTATCTTTGCCTTCAACTGCTCCTTTTCATTTTTTAAGTCCTGGATTTCTTGTTGTGCACTTTCCAGAGCATTATGAGCTGTTTCCCTGGCCTGTGCTTCTTCCTGGATGGCGTGGATTTCACTCTTTGTAGCCTCCATTTCTCTGAGCACATGATCATATTTCCTTTTGAGTTTATTGCTCTCTTCTCTTTCCTTTCTCAGGGTGTCCTTCAGCTGAGAGGAGGTTTTCTTAGTAGATTCTATTTCATTCATCATTCGGTCTATGTTATCTTCTGATGCATGTATGGATGCCTTCCCGACACTTATGGTAAACCTCGAATCTATGTCTGTCCCTACCATCACAGCTTTATCTAATATCATCTTGCTAGTCATTCCTTTTGCTTCTATCTTTTTCTCTATTCTCCTCATGATTCTTTTGGTAGCCCTATCATAATAAACAGTACTAAAATCAGGGACTTCTTCCCCTTTTTCCTGTACGAAAGGTACCAGCTGAATCATAGGGGTAGCAGCTTCGATGGTAGTGGGTACTTGAGGGATCTGCATCTCGGGGTTTTCATCTCCCTGACTCAGCCCTGATGACGCCTCGGGAGCTTGCTGCTGCGTTAACTTTATCTGTTCAGCCTCCTGCTCTTGCAGTTCATCTAGATTTCTTTGGGATTCTTCAGCTGCTTGCTTAGAAGCTTCTTCTATTTCTCTGGCTGCTTCATTGGCTCGTTCAGCTGCTTCTTGGGCAACTTTCCTCTTTTCTTCTTCTCCCTTTTGCATCCATTCTGCAGCCTCCTCTTGCAACCTCTGAGCCTCTTCTCTTATTCTTCTGGATGCTTCTTCAGCCTTCTCTTGCTCAGATCCTTTTCCACCCTTGGTGGAGTGTTTAGGTTTGAATCTCTTGCGGAGCTCTGTCATATTTGGAGCCATCCTGTAAACCGATTCATCACTATCAAAGTGGTGGCTGTATTCGTAGGTCACCTTGTGTTTCTTGTAGTGTTCTGCTACTCTGCCATGCATATCATTCCTCCGAAAAGTCATTTTGTCAAAGCGGAACCTCCTTAGTTCTTCTATGAAATCAGGTGCTTGTTTTACATTTGCGAATTTATAATTTCCCAGTTTGAATGGAAGAGGAGGATATGTAGTCTTCTTGTACTGGAACAAGAAGTGACCAACTGCATCAATGTATACTTGTCTAACTGCCTCCTTGTGGATTATATAATCTGTAGCATATTTGGGCAGCAACAAAGGGGGCTTTGACCCTCCAAACATCCTGATATACATACCATTTTCAGTCATAAAGTAATCTCCATATTCACTAATGACCTGCATAGCGTCTTCTGACATGCAATTACATTCTCCCCGGAAGATGAGCTTGTATAATGGCATGAGGAATTGCTCACAGACTTCTTTGTAGTGACTGCGATATAGATGAGCCCCTAGGGGTTTGTAGGCCGCATATACGGGCATTCTGTCTTTATCCCATACACACTGGAGGCCGGGGAAAGGCTGGTGACAAAGTATGCAATCTATTAGGATTGAGCTCATATAAAACTCAGATCTCTTCCTGGCTTCTCCTTCCAAAGCTGCAGCCACACAAGAGGAGAGGCTGCTTGATACTATACTTGCCCAGTTGAAGATCGTGCCTTCCGTAGCCACATAGAACATCAGGGGTATCCATTCGAATTTAAATAGTCTGCCATTTTCTCTCACGAAGATCCTATTCAACATTAAAGCTATGAATCTGCAAGGAGGCCTGAGACTGGCCGTTTCATATTCTTCAGTTGCTCTATGTTGGTATAGCTTCCCTGGCAGGAGCATCCTCTTCATGGTTTCTACAAAATCCATCCTAATGTTGTCCAGCCAGTTATTTGTCAGGAAGAGCTGAGGCTCCGGCAGATGGTAAGCTAAGGCCACATACTCAGGGATAAAGGCAGCATAGCCTTGGCCCTCAACATTACACATAAGCATCGAGTTGTGGTTGGTATGTGGTAGAACCCATCTCATCACCTCAGGGCATGGAAACAGCTCAGGCCTGGTGGCAACCTTCATAATGGCCGATTTTTCTATATTTGCGTAAATTGGTGCTTCCTCCAGGCCCATGTCTGGGACTTCCCTACGAGATATTAACCTGTATATTTCTCCCCATTTGTATTCAGGCTCAACTCCCATGACACATTGAGTGTCTTCATAGATGTACTTAGTTCTCGCTTCTATGTCTGGTGCTGGTACTTCCTCCACCGCTGGGGCTTTCTTCTTCTGCCTCTTGGACATTGTAGATTGTTCCTGTAATGTAAAACATTATGATATTAAGCAATTTCAGGTTTGCGAACATTTTGCAGCAGTTTTATTCTCTCTCAAATGTATCAAAACTATAATGGGATTTAGGCTTAGGCCTTTCAGGCTGAAATATTTGAAATGGTCGTGCAATATTCTGCAATAAACTATTTTTCAATATTAATATGTAAACAAGAAATAGGCCAACACATGTACACACAATCTCGCCATGCTTTGTCTATGTATAATCAAAAAATGGAAATATTCATTAAATGGCCTAGCATCAAAATTACATTATTCCACAGTTTGCCATTTTCCAATCAAACGATATGAAATGCAAATGCATAACTTTCAAACACAAGGCACGACTATAGCGCTCCGAATTCAGATATGGTTTTAGTAAGGATAATGCAAAAAACGGAAAAATCTTATGCTGCTCGCGGACATGGTATTTACATCGATGCGGCCATAAACTACGGGCACCCATGACAACATTTCGTGCAGGGCGCTCCCACCAGTACCACCATTCATTCTACCCCCAGATCATCAAAAACCAACACCGGCGTGGCCTTAGGGTTTTGCGTGGTGGAAAACGACGAACAACGCAGTGCAGGCATAAGTTAGGGCTCGATAAAAGGGAAAACACAGGAGAACTGACCGTCCCGGTATCTATTATGTCGAAAACCCCATTACAATATTGACGGACCCCATCACTAGTAGCATCAAACCAGGTGCAGGCGACATAACGGCCGCCTGCACCTTGCCTTCCTCCACTGGTTCAAGGAGAAACCAAAAGGACCGTGAGAAATAAACGAAGGTTCTACAAAGGAAAAAATCCCCCCCTTCTGACCGTAGACAACTACCCAACCGGCGAAAATAAACGCAAGCACAATCCACCGGGGAAACGGTTACGACAACCCTAGCCACGGGAAAAAAAAAATAACCATCCGAACGTAGGCAGAAAAGACAAGGGGGACCCAAACCTAGTAACCCCCCACCAAAACCAACATTATCCAGTCAAAACCTTGAAAAGCACTAGGCAAGGCTGTTACGATCCTACTTGGCAGGGATGCGAAGCTGCTGTGGCGACCACGACCGAGTTTCCAATCGACCGCTGGACACGGGTACAAGCACGAAGCTCCACCAAAATCATGAGGTTGACAGCGCGGAGCGGATTACGACGGCCCGGGTGCAAAAATAACAATAAAAAATCCACACATACACCCCCGTATATATAAAACTCCACACGTGCGACGAGTCAACTCAATCGGGGCGGACATGAAAGTTAAGTCAGATGACTAAAGCTCAGCCCTCTCCGCAACGGTGGACCATCCTCCATACTACATCACCCGCAACGCAAAAAATAGAACGATCGAACGATAACCATGGTCGGGCGGCGGCAGATACCTTGGTCAGGTGACCAAGAGTTCAGCCCCATCCACAACGGCGGATGCGAGGAATATAAATCGTCTGCAACGGGGAAAGAAGAACACCCTACAGGGCCCCGATACATACGAGTCGGCGGTATACGAAATCTTCGGAATTCCCACTGATCCGTAACCTCGGCGATGGCAGTGTTCATCCCCCTCCGGTGCGGCATAAAAACAACGCCCGCAATATAGAAGAAACATCAACCCCCCGCAACAGTCGGCGCAAAACGACAACCCAGACTTGAAAATCACCTGCAATGGCGGGGCGGTCAAAACAATAGGGATTTGAAAATCACCCGCAACGGCGGCGCAAAAAAGAAAATCAAGATATGAGAAACACCCGCAACGGCGGGACAGTCAACTGAAATTCCTCCCGATACAAGAAAACTTTGAAGGATTTTACAAATCAAGAAAAAGGTGCTCAAGATGGGATCACTGAGATCATTTAAATGAGAAAAAACCCTACGATCGATAGCAACCAAAATTCCTGAAAGACGCTTCAAAGTCCATAGGCCAAAATCAATAGGCTAAAATCAAGAAGAAAACTGATTAATTCAAAGTACAGGGGGGGGCCAATTTTTTTTTAGAATTTTGGGAAATTGTTGCAGATGCAACACCACCTTACGTGACATATTTGGCCTTGTGCAGCATCCACGATGCTGCATAGCTATCTTACCCCAAAAATTTCTGCCAACACTTTGAAGCCCAATATCTAAACAACATCATGCCAAACTCTGGGGGAATATCAACAACCACTACATCCATGGTAATATTCTTGGTTGGAATCTGGACAAGATTTACTACTAAATTGTTAATTAACCCCAAACATTTAACGTTTATAGAGTCAAAAGAAAATAAATCTTTATATGGCCTTGTAATTTCCAATCCCAAACTTTGAACCACCACTCTTAGTATCAAATTGTGTGAATCACATGAATCAAGCATAGCATTGTGAAGGATCATATCATGGACATTCAAGCTCACATGGTGGAACATATTCTTCATTACTATCTTCTATCCCGAGACCAAGAACAATAGTTGGAGCATCATAAATCAGTTCTAATGTATCAGGATGGAATTCTCTATTAGTTTTGACCATTTCACTGATTTTTTCTTTGTACTCATTATTTTTCAAAAGTTCATTGAAAGGGATAGAAATTTTTATTTTTGAAAGTTCATTTTGCAAACTGAAGGGGGATATTTTTTTATCATTTTCTTTTGACATTTCTTTTTTATTTTCTGGTACGTTCTTTAAAACATCCTCATTTTGTTTTTCTTTATAGTACTCGAAGGATGATTTGGAGGAATCCTTTATTTGTTTACAACTACATCTATGTTTCTCAAGTTCAATTTTCTTTAAAGATCATTTACATCATTTTGATATCCTATCTGATATTGTTCTGTTTCTAATTCAAAATCATTTAAATCTTCCTCCTGAGAAAAACAATTATTCTCTTCTTCTATCAGATATATCTCAAAATCAACAAAATCATAATGATGCATTTCATTATCCATGGGGTCAATTTCTTCTTCTTCGTCAACATAGTTATCTGGGAAAAGGGGTTTCACCTGCTGATCTTTTGCATTCCTTGGATTTCTTTGCTCACTTTGTCTAATTTGTGGGGGGGGCGTAGGTCTCCTAAAATTAGGATTTCTAATATGTGGCTTAGGTTGATGTTTGTTTTGAGGCCTTTTGTCTAGGTTCAATCTGTCCATAAACCTCTCCATGGTTCTCATCATGATATCAAACTTTGCATCTATTGAAGAAGAGGTTGAAGGTTGATTTTCTTCCTCGACCTTTCTCCCATATGTCTCAACCTTTAGTTTAATTTTTCCAGAAGACATTAGATTTTCCTCCAGTTCTAATGCATATTTGAACATAGTAGCTAATTTAGCTTATTTTATTTCTCTTAATAATAAAGCAAAGTCACTTTCAAAAGAATCAACATAATGTAACTTGGTAGCTCCTACAACGGGTTTTATATCATCAGGAATTGAATTATACACTCTCATCAATCTACTAGAAAAATCATGTACAGATTCATTTTTTCCCTTTTTAAGATTATTATATTGTGCCAAATTATGTAAAGGATTCTTTTTTTCTTCCCAGATCTCAAGAAAAATAGTTTTAAATTCATCAAAATCAGGAATAGTTTTACAGGGAGATCTCTGAACCATTTATTTTCCTCCCCAAACAAACTCTAGGAAAATAATCTCATCTTGGCATCATCATAGTCCACTTCCTCAAGGTCAATGAAATCATTGAATCTGTCAACATGCTGTTGGGCTGTAAAATTTCCCTCTCCATCATACAATGTGATTCTTTGATCATAGTTTTGTGGGAGATAATGCAAAGAAGCTGGTAAAGCAAGTGGAGCAAACCTAGAATCCATAACTCTAGGAGGGTTTTGAGCAAGGTTATGAATTTGTGGGTGAGGGTTTTGAATTGGTTGCTTCCGTTTTTTTGTTTTAACATTTTTTTGTAAGTTTTTCCAAAGAGAGTCTAGATTTAAGATTGAAACCTATTCTTATCAACTACAACTTTCTTTAAATCAATTTCATATTTCGATTTAAAAAAAATCTGTTCAAATTTGATATCAAAATCAAGGTCTTGAAGACTTAAAATATCTTCTTAAGATGAAGATAAACACCTTTGTAATTTAGAAGTACCTTCTTGATCTTTCCCTTTTCCTTTCCTTAGAATTCTTTCTATATATTCCACAACATGTAAAGTTTTAGGATTATGATTACCTCTTGTATGAATTCTTTTGATAGCCAAGATTTTGTATTTTGAATCAAATTTCTTGAATTTCAACTTGAAGTCACCAGGGTAGAAATACAACCAACTTCAAATGAAAGAATTCATGTTTTCCCAAACAAATTATACTTTTCTTGAAAAATGTCATTCTTCCTAGGGAAAATTTGAACTCTCACTCCCTGGAAACAATGCCAAGATGTTATCACTCATAATTTATCCTTTGGTTGTGGAAGGATAGTTCCAAGGTAACCTTACAAACCAACCTTTAGGAGGAAAGATGGCTTCTTTCCTACCAAAGAGGGATCTCTCAACAAGCAAATACAATGCCAAGATATATTCTTAAAGAAATAATTTTAATGATTATAATGGTTGAAACAAGTGGGTATCATTGGGCATGGAGTCAAATTCATGAGTTATTATAAATGACAATGCTTTGCAATAAAATTTCTTCACAGAGGCAAGATATTTACTCTTTTACAATCGATTTCTTGATTGTCTCATGGTAAGGAGGAAAAATGAAGAATCCGTTAATATGGGCATCGAAAGATGAATCCAATATTAAATTTAGAGGAATCTTGTTTGTGAATACTTGAAATCAATGAACCATAGAATATGATTATGAATTATGATTCAATATAAACTTATTCAAGCATGAAATACAACACAATGGAAAAGGATAACATGAAACACATTCATATGAGAACAAGGAAGTACATACTGTAAAATAACAACACGAGAATCTATGATACAAAAAAAATGCTTGCTTGGCTCTACAAATTTTATTAACTTGAAATGCTCAGTTGCAAAATGAGTCTCATTCTCACTGGTTCCAAACCTGATTACATTACAAAACATGCTTTTATATATCAAAATTCTCCTCGAGATGATACCTAACTACCTACATTCTAAAATTAAGCATTTTGTAACTGCTTTATTACATCTATCAAATAATTTTAGCAAACTAAATATTATTAAATACTATAAAATTTCAAACTTCTAATCCTTTAACTCCACTTTGAAGTGTCCCTTGATATGTCTTTAGCTCTAACCTTGAAATGCAAATATTCATTGATGTAATCTATATTTTATTTCTGCAAACTTTTCAATTGTCGTTCATTGGTCTCCAGATGGAACTTCAAGATTCCTCATTTCTTTGGCTAGTACCCTTAGCTCCACATGATCCACAAAAGGAACGAGTGGCAGTTTGGAACCAATCATCCTAAATGAGTCTACCAATTCACAATCCATATCCATCTTATAAATTATGACCTTTCCTAATGGAGATCGAGTCATATCTTCAAACTTTATGTGATTAAATCTAGTTTTAACCAACAAATCCTGATATTAAAATCAAGATATCAAATTTCCATCCTCATCCCAAAAGAATGCAGACCCTTTTCAAACAATTCTATAAACAAGCTTTTGAAATACTTCACTTGTTGTAGCATTTGGTCTTCATTTGCTTGGACACTTTCAATGTGATGATGTTTCCCAATAACCTTCATTTCCCAAGTTATGACTGCAATCATGTCGTTAATACCCATTGTTCTTAACTCTTATTTAGACAAAGTATTAAGAAAATTTATAGTGTTTCAAGTTGTATCTGTTGGTTTCCTATCCAATGTTTCTTTCACATCTATGAAACTTTGTCTTGACACATTAATTACCATCTCTCTATCTTTGACATAATTCAAATAAGGTCTCACTTTTGTTGCTTCTATAATAATCATATCCCAAACAAGATTCCTTGCACCTTGTACTTGTACATGTCTGAATTTTTCTCTGCTAACTTGTCATTCTTATCAGGCAATTCCTTGCTCTTATTCTTAAAATTTATTTTTTCTTCTTCTCTTTTCTTAACTATTTCAACCATTCATTGATTTTCTGTTTTCAAATTCTTTACTTCTTGATATCTCAAGATAACTTGTGACATAGCTTAAACAATATATTCAGTAAGTATTGTCTCTGTACTTGGTTGACTTGTTTCCACCTTCTTATTCTTTTCTATAAATTTTAGTAGTAAGGAAATCTCTTTCATTTTCCCATTGACTTTGTTCTTCAACACGTTTCAGCATTTTATCTTTATTATCATTCATTTCTTAGGACAACAATTCTTTTTCTTTTTCTAACACTATAAACTCATAAGTTTGGATCAACTAAGTAGCTGGAATCTTTAGTTTTTTCTTCAATAGATGGATAGTATTCTCCTTTTAAACTAATATCTTCTTTGTGGTTTTTCCTCTATATGGATCACTATCCATAGCCATAATATTACCTTGATGTTTTTTGATTTGTTGTTGATATATCTTATTTTCTGGTTTCTCCTACTTTAATTGGTTTTTCATCCTTGATACTGTAGACTGTAACTTTGAAGGATTTGATTTAGATTTCATCAAATCAGTATTAATAACTTCCCCAATTTTCTTATGTAAATGAATCTTATTAGGTACTATTAGAAAAACAAAATCACTGAGAAATAACAATGATATAGTTAAATTATTAAACAAGATGAAAACACATTAAACACATTACAAGAGAGACACAGATATAACATGGTTCACCAAGATGGGCTATGTCCATTTCCAGTGCTTTATTATTATACAATCCAAAAAAATGAAGGGATACAACCTGCAACAACCTTGTTTCACTTGCTCTTCACCCTCTCACAGTCTCTCTCACACAATCACATAGATTGTTTATAATGATACAATACAATACACAACTGTATTACAATGAATTCCTTTTATAAAGTGAATACCATGGAGAAATATCACGAGTTTCCCAAATACCATTTTCCCATAAATCACCCATTATTGATGACTATAGTGGGGGGAAATCCCCCCCCACACCCCCCATCAGATGCTATTATCCAAACAGGAATAAACTAAAATCTATGAATATGGAAGATTAGGGTCCACAACCAACAATCTCCCACTTGGAGGTTGATCACAGATTATGATGGATAGAATCCAAATTAGAATTCTCACATACTGATGGTGAGAGGGAGTAGCTAGATTTTCTAGCTCTTAAAGAAACCCATAAAACTAGTTGATGTATCTTCTGTTGAGAGGAGACCTGCATGATACTCATATTCATAAGGAAGCTAAGAACTGTATTCAAGTGTAATAACTCAAAAATTCATAAAAATTAAGATTTTTCGTTTGACATAAAATGTCAAAAGTCACCGCTAATGTACCTCTATCTGTTAGCAGATAATAAAAAAACAATTTGTAAGAGAAACACATATTACTCCTATATAATAATTGGTATTATCTAGAGGATTATCTTTAAAAACTGTGTTAGTACTGTTTTCAACTTAGCAGTTGTAATTTTCCAGAAAGTAGAAAAGAAACTTGTATTTTACTCATACTAGGTAAACTGCTGGTTTCTTTTGTCAACTAGGGGAAAGTTTATTAGGAATGATCAGGGATTACTTAGCTTAAAGATAACACAATGGGACCGATGGTTCTTTACAGGTTTTAACAGGTAAGCATATGTTCCAGTAAAATAATATTTATATTCAAGTCAAGAAGTACTTCTCTAGCGTGATTATGATGCTAGACTTAGAATGTTTAATTGCAGCTTGTCTTCATAAGAGGTAATGTTGATCTTAATTATGTTGTCAAAACTCCGTAAGGATGTTAAAACAAATTACATATACATGGGTTAAATTTCATGATCGCTTACTCTCAAAACATTTGGGTGATTAAGATTAAATTCTAAAGAATACATGTATTCTTGGTTACAGTAATTGTGATCTAGTGTTTAAATAGGAAGAAACAAAGTTCGCAGCTAAATTCTTAGTTCACTCAACGACACTAGATGAGTATGACATTTACCCTTATCCTAGGGTCATATAATCAAATGTTTTTCTCAAAATAATAATGACTCTTAATTGAGTATTCATTGTTTAGATGTTAGGGTTACAATTGAAGCTCTTATATAAAGTATGATAACTGTACTTACTTATGTCCCCAAATCCATATTGCATTTGGATCAAGATTCTCTTCCTAGTTGAAATAATTCTTCTTAAAAACTTTTACAGTCTCTTATTTGGAATCCTTTTTACTTGTATCTTATACTTCCATTCCTAGTGATCCCTACAGCTATAATTTATACCTTACAAAAATGTTGCTTAGTAAATCTTTTGAAATAAGGCTCTTGGTTCAAAGAAACATATAGTGAGAGATCTTATATTGCATGGGTCCTAGATAACAATTTACTCTCCAACTCTAACCAATTAAACGGATAAGATCTAGGATTCATTGGATCTTCTTCTTATTATATTTTAACATTAAAAGTAACTCTTTTACACATGTTTCAACTTACATAGTTTATAAAAGAACTACCCCATTTTAACCCATATCCCAACCCTAATAGAAAATTCCATATCTTATTACTATAGTTGGTAAATGAAGCATCGAATAAATAATATAAAACATTATTAGCAATCATAAAATGCACATTTTTTAAATGATGAAAGATTTTTTATTTGTAAAGATTTTCATGCAGGCTCGAAGCTGCATCATTGACTATTGAAACAACACCCATAATGAGGAAATAATTTTAAGGACATGTGGTGATGTTTTTTCCATAGGTGAGATCAACTTATAATGAAGCCCTAACCCTCGTTTTTTGCATTGCACAAACCTCTTCAATTGGTGCGACCGAGCTGTGAGCTTGTGGCCGCCATGACTCTGTCAACTCTCTTATTTATAAACTGCCTTTCGACAAAACACTGTAAGCTTGTTTTGGTGAGGATATAAGGTGGATTCTCAGTGCTTAAAGGTTGTTGTAGCATGTTGTGTGTGTAGAAACTATTTTTCTTTAAATATTAGAGGATTGCGAGTTGATGTTCTAAGAAAATAACAACAGTTGAGAGAGATTGTAAGATATTTATTCGTTCTGGATGGAGTGCATTTCGTTTTCCTTCAGATTCATGACTCAGTGTATTCTTAACTTCTGGCAAGGTGCCATTAAGTGGTATTAGGTGGCTGGTTTCCACGACTTCATTCAAACTGAAACACTATCAGGTAAAGACCCAAAAGAAGTTTTTAATTGAAGTAGATTTTGAAATTTTTTAATTTATTAAAATATTTGTGACCAATGGGTGGTTACTCGATGCAGATCCTCCTCACATTTCTGTAGGTTGAAATTGAGCTTGTTCCTTCAACTTTCAACTATGCAGATTTCTGGTAAGCCCCGGTTGCACTGAGGGTTTTCTCCTGTGTTGGTACTAAGGTGGTTGTAAGGATGGAAATACTTAACTGTCGGTTATGGACTCGGACTCGGTTTTTATTGTTAGGTTTTTACTTATTGGTGTTAGTTTTCCTATGACTCTTAAACCCTAGAGGGTATTAAAAGTAAAGAGTTTTGAGGCTACAACAGCCGTGACTTAAGGGTTTTTCACAGAGCCCATACGGTGTGTGATGATGTAAAAAATTCAAGTTTTACTTTTAGCTTAATCCATAATGATACAAGTTCGACCACAGTTTGATTTCTATAACTTTTAAGTGGTCTTTGGTGATAGTTTACTTCACGAGACTTATAAACAAATTTTAGGGTTATGGAAGTATTAATTGCCATTTTTGGTTACTATTTGTTTTAAGTTGTATAGTTTCATTTTAAGCAGGCTTAAGCCTCAACTGGTATTTCTAAAGGCCATAAGCCATTACCATTGATTTATTTCATCTCCATTAAAATGTTGACATTGTTATTTAATTTGTAAGTTATCCCAAAATTTAAATGATTTACAGTAAAATATGTTATTGGAAATTTTTACATTGTTAATGAGTAAAATTAGTACTCTGTTTTTTCTTCGAAGGGTTATTATTTTTGAATACCCTACAGTTTTGTAAAAATATGTATTTTACAAGAGAAATTTTAGCTCTGTTTTCCTATTTTACTTTCAATAATTTTACAACTGTTAAATTTTGTATTAAAAGTAAGATTATGCAAGTTTGTAATTGAAGATAAAACCTATCTTTCACGAACCCTACGTAAATTCCTTGAGGTTTACAATGAAACATTTGTTTCCAGTACAGAATGCATATAAGTACTTAGAATAATTTATTTTAAGACCTAAGTAGTAATAGCTAGGTTAAAACCCTAAGTAATATTTTATTTTACTGATCCTATGTTTATTTATTTAACTTTATCTATTATGTTTAGAATAAATATTAATATTAATAATAGTTCTATGATTAGTATGACTACTAATAATTATTATATATTATGTTCTTTTTCTGTATTAGGTAATACAAATACTTACAGTAGATAGAGCAATTGCTGCTAATTTCTGTAATGAATCACTTACAAACTATAAAAGTAATCATTTGCATTTTTCATTCAGATTTGATAAATAAATCATCACATCTACTTAATCACCCAGCTATACTAGAATACTCCTATACAAGGCATGGAAAAATACAATATGGTAGTTTATTTCTATTTACTTTTCTTTTAGCAAAAATACTATTGTTTTAAAACATAATCTACATATCCCTACTTTTATCAATACATAATACTCTTTTTCTGCATAAAACCTAACAAAACAATAACATGCATGTCTTTGAAAAACTAGTAAACATTTGCTGAAAACAGTAAATAAATTATAAATAACCTGAACAAACAAAAACCTGACAAATGATGAGGTGAAAACAGCTTAAGGAGGTTGTTCGTACCAACCAACTCCTGGAGAAATCTTAGTCTGCACTTCCTCGGGACTCTTGAGCCTATTTCCTGGTCCTCCTGGTAGAGTACTGGGTGAAGGATGTATCCTTAAGACCTTCTATCACCCGACTGGTCAAATTACAGTAGTAATCCAAACCTACTCACAGTAGTAAGAACTTTATCCTAACAGCTGCATAAGTTCAATTCTCAGTAGTTAACCCCTCAAACTCACTTCAATAAGTCCCCTCCATTGAATTTCTCATGTGCACTTCATTCACACTGAATGATCACAATTCCATAATAAGAAGCCTCATCTATCTTCAACGGGAAGTTTTATAATAATGCCTAGGTCTTTTGGGTTAGTTTTTACTTAATGAGCCACCTGCTCCAATTCCACTTTCTTGGGGAATCATGACCGCAAATATAGGAAAGTTTCCATCGGCAACAGTTAGAATTAGTTTGAGGATGCTGCCACTTGTTAGTATACTCTCCACCCAGTCTCCTCCACCAAGTGAACAGTTAACACTCATTTAATAGCTTCCCTAAGCTGTTGTCTCATCATTTATTTATTTATAAATAAAATATTTTGAAATAAATAAATTATTCTTGACCCCACTTGGTCATCAATTACAAACTTAGCATAAAATATAACATAATGTTCCTCAATAACATTAATTTTTTTTGCAAATTGGGGCATGTGACATACACCCACCCTTAATTTATAGCATCGTCTTCGATGTTATTTATTTCTCGTCCTCAGAGTTACCCTAAAATAGAATTGGATATGCATCCCGCATATGACTTTCCAATTCCCAGGCGGCTTCTTTTGGACTAAGGTGCTTCCATTGCACCTTCACCTGACCAATGGTGCGATTTCGAAGCAAGATCTCCCTCCTTTTGAGGATACAATTCGGTTCCACCAGAAAATCTCCTTTGGGTTCCACATGCACATCGTTCCAATTAATAACATGAGTAGCATCATGTACATATTTTTTTAATATAGAAATGTGAAAAACATTGTGAACTCTTAGATTTGGTGGTAGAGATAACTGATATGCTACATGTCCTATCCTGGACAATATTTCAAAAGGACCACAATATCGAGGTGCTAGCTTAGCATAGCTACCCAACCTCAGACAACTCTTTTTAGGTATCACCTTAATAAAAACTTTCTCACCTACTTGGAACTCCTTTGGAGTTCGTTTAACGTTTGCTTGGATTTTCTGTCGATCTTGCGCAATTTTCAAATTACCTTGTACCTGTTTTACAATTAGCTCCATCTCTTTTACTAATTTAGGTCCTAAAACTAACCTATCCACTGGATTACTCTAAGAGATGGGAGTATTGCATTTCCTTCCATACATAATTTCAAAAGGACTATACCTAGCTGAAGCTTGATAATGATTATTGTAAGCAAATTCTACCAGGTGTTAATAATCTTCCCATTTACCTGGCTGCTCCTTTACATACATTCTGAGTAAATACTCCAATACCTGATTTACTCTTTCAGTCTGTCCATCAGTTTGGGGATGGAAAGAGGTACTAAATTTTAACGTAGTAATTAACCCTTTAAACAAAGATCTCCAAAAACTACCTGTAAACTTAGGGTCTTGGTTTGAAATTATCACCTTTGGTATTCCATGCAACCAAAAAAATTGTTTTAAGAAAATATCAACAATATTTGCAGCTTTATAAGTAGTTTTTATAGGTATAAAATGGGGTGATTTACTCAATTTATCAACAACTACCATTAATGAGTCATTTAAGTTCTGATTTCTAGGTAGTTCCGTAATAAAATCAAGGCTAATTATCAGACTCCCATTTTTAGCTAGGAATAGGCAATGGCTGAAGTAGCCCAGTTGGATGGTGATGTTCAGTTTTTAGTTGCTGACATTCAAAGCACGTAGCAATATATTTTTCCAATTCATTTTTCATGTTTTGCCAGAAATAATCCTTTCTTAGCATGGTTATGGTTTTCTAATAACCCGGATGCCCTGAATAAGTATTTTTATGAATTTCATTTAAAATTAATAGCTTAATCTTATGTACATTAGGTACGTATAATCTATCTTTATACAATAATAATCCATTTTCATTCAAATTGTTCCCTGTACTTAGACTTTCTATTAAATTTTCTCTTACCTTTGCTTGTAATTTTTGATAATTTTCATCTTGTTCTATTCCATCTTCTAGTTGTTCTTCCAACTCTATCTTACAAGTGCTAATGGCTGCTGTAAAATTCATCTTTGCATTTCTACTTAATGCATCAGAAACCTTATTCTCTTTTCCTTTAATGTGTTGAATTTAAAAAACGTATTCACTAAGAAAAGCTAGCCACCTAGATTGCCTAGCATTCAAGCTAGGTTGATCCAACAGATATTTCAATCCTTTATTATCTATCATTAGTTTAAACTTCCTTCCTATTAAATGATAATGCCACATTTTTAAGGCATGTATGACAAAAGCTAATTCTAAGTCATAGGTCGCATACTTTTTCTCATGAACCTTAGCTTCCTAGACTCATAATCAATGATGTGTCATTCCTGAGTTAATACTCCACCCGAACCTTCATTGCATGCATCAATACATACTATAAAATATTTGTTAGGGTTAGCAATTCTTAGAATTGGTGCAGTCGTTAAAAACGTTTTTAACTTTTTAAAACTGTCTTCACACTTCTGATTCCAATCGAATTTCTTCCTCTTTTTCTGCAAAGAGGTTATAGGATTTGCAATTCTTGAAAACCCTTCGAAGAATCTCCAATAATAACCAGTAATCCCCATGAATTATTAGACGTCAGTTATGTCTTTTGGGATTGGCCAATCTTCGATTGCCTTTATCGTTTCGGGGTCGACATAAATTCCTTCTTTGGTCACTACATGACCAAAATACTGAATTTTATCTTTAAATAAGTCATATTTACTAAATTTTGCATATAGTTGATGTTCTCGTAACTATTGTAAGACAATTTTTAAGTGTTCTTTATGTTCCTCTTCAGAATTTGAGTAAATTAAGATGTCGTCAATAAATACGACAAAAAATTTATCCAGATATTTGTGCATTACATTGTTCATCAGACGCATAAAAATAGTTGGGGCATTAGTAATCCCAGATGGCATAATGACAAACTCGTAATGACCATACCAGGTCCTAAAAGCTGTTTTAAACATGTCTTCATCCTTGATTCAGACCTAGTGGTATCCATATTGTAAATCAATCTTTGAGAACACCATTGCTCCACATATCTGATCAAACAGATCATCTATGCGGGGTAATGAGTATCTATTCTTGATAGTCATTTTATTTAGTTGATGGTAATCTATACATAATTGTATAGTTCCATCCTTCTTCTTAACAAAAATGAAAGGTGCCCCCCAGGGAGACACACTGGGTCTAATGTAATTTTTATTAATGAGTTCTTTTAACTATGACTTGAGTTCATTTAATTCTAGTATATTCATCCGATAAGGGGATTTTGAGTTGGGAATTGCACTAGGTACCAACTCAATAGTAAAATCTAATTCTCGTTTTGGTGGCAGTCCTGGAATTTCTTTTGAAAATGCATATGAATATTCCCTTAGAATCATAATATCTTCCAGTTTTAATTTATCTCTGTTGTTATTATTTTCTTCATTAATTACTATTACGAAAAAAGCTTTATAGCCTTTCCTAACAGCTCTCTTAAGATGCAAAGAAAAAATCTACCTTACGGATTTTTTCCTAGGGATTCCCTTTACATTTATTAACTTTCCATTGCTATTTATGCAAGTGAAGGTTTTATCAAAGCAATTCAGGACCACCCTATGTTGTTCTAACCAATCCATACCAATTAACATATCATATGATCCTAAAGGTAACACGTTGAGCTTAACAGATGTCTCAAATTTATCCATAGTTACTTCACAATTCTTAACAAAACTAATTACTTTTCTCTTTGCACCAGTAGCTAAATGAACTAACCAAGATCTTGCAAATTTTTCAACTGAGAGCTTACACTTTTCTACTAAACTAGGAGAAATATAGCTTAAACTAGCTCCTGGATCAATCAAAATAGATATAGGTATTTGATTTATCTTACCTTCCACTTCCACCATGGAATTTTGATAATCTGCTTGCTGGTTCTCCAATGCTACGTTGATCCTGGGCATTGTCCTCGCTAGATCACCAACAATCATCTCCTCCTGTATTGTGTGTATGTTGCTAAAATTATTCTTTCGATTTGGGAAAACTGATGCATAATGCAGACCATTACATTCCCAACACTTTATGGGTTCCTTTCGTTCAAAATTATTTTTATAGTTACTGTGGTTGTTGGCATATTCTTTATTCCTTTGATTGTTTGGATGGGTCTGTGAATTACTTTTGTTCCCTTGGAAATTTTTACTAGGAAAATTTATGGTATTACTATTCTTAAAATTTTGATTAGGTACAAAATCTTTCTTATTTTGTTCAAAGTTATTATTTCTTTTGGCCTTCCAGTTGTTCATACTTTCCTTTTTACGATTCTGTTCATAACATAAATTCACTTTTCTCATTGCTTCTTCTAAAGCTTTCGGATTGTCATACTCAATTCTGTATTTTATATGTTTAAGGTAAATAGTTGAGAAACCATTGTACTTTAGGTTTCTCATCCACAATATATGGCACATACTTGAGCAGACTTAGAAATTTACTATATAGTTCTTTCATATTCATTGTTCCTAGTTTCATCTCGTAAAAATTCCTTAGCCCTTTCCTCGTAATATTGTTAAGATAGAAATTTCTTTTTGAAATATTTCTTAAATGTACTCCAATTTATATTTTTCTCCCTTATACATTTTACTCTTTTTAAGTCTTGCCACCAAATATCTGCTTTTTCCATAAGATTATCAATAGCCATCCTAGCCTTCAATTGATTAGATTAGTTATAAATTTGGAAGTATTTCTTCATCCCAGACAGCCACAATTCTGCTTCTTCCCCTTTTTTAGTTTCTCCATTAAAGGTTGGTGTCTTGATCTTCTTGAATTCCGTATAGATTTCTTCGTAAGGTTTAAAATTTCTCTTCCTAGTATGGTGATTATCTTCACTACTGTCACTAGTATAATGGAGGTTTTGTTTATGCGAATCACCATATACTTTAGAAGATGATCTACTCTCGTTTTTAATTTGTTTAGTCTTTTAATCTTTATGCTTATAACCCATATCTTCTGATTTAGTTCTTTTATCTTTTTCCTCAGTATGAAATCTTTCTATTAAAATTTGATTTAGCTCCTCCCGAGCTCTCAAAATCCTCTTATTTTCTTTCTTAACCGATTCCATCTCTATTTTTAGTTCCTTAACTGTTTGTAGTAGTTCAAAAGAATTATTAGTTATCTCTTCTTGTATAGGTTCTTTTTGAAAATTATTTCATTCATTGTAAGGAGACTCCTCATCCACATATTTCTCCAATCTATCCATACCTGTGATTAACTCAGAAAAAAATTCTCTGGGAATATCATTAAAAGAAAAATAACATCAGTATGTTTGTTTAAATTTATTGTTTCACATATGCAAGTTGAGCCACATTCAGCGCTAGTGTCTGAACCTTGTGCTCTGATACCACATGTAATAACTCAAAAATTCGTAAAAATTTTAAATTTTTCATTTGACATAAAATGTCAAAAGTCATCACTACAAACTGTTTTTCAGTTTGTACGAATGGAAGTTTTGTTTATGCGAATCACCATATACTTCAAAAGATGAGCTACTCTCATTTTTAATTTATTTAGTCTTTTAATCTTTATGCTGATAACCCATATCTTCTGACTCGGTTCTTTTATCTTTTTCCTTAGTATGAAATATTTCCATTAAAATCTGATTTAGCTCCTCCTGAGCTCACAGATAATAAAAAAAATAGTTTGTAAGAGAAACACAGATTAATCCTATATAAGAATTTGTATTATCTAGAGGCCTATCTTTAAAAAATGTGTTAGTACTGTTTTCAACTTAGCAGTTGTAATTTTCCAGAAAGTAGAAAAGAAACTTGCATTTTACTGATGCTAGGTAAACTTCCGGTTTCTTTTGTCAAGTAGGGAAAATTTTATTAGGAATGATCGGGGCTTACTTAGCTTAAATATAAAATAGTGGGACTGATGGTTCTTTATAGGTTTTAATAGGTAAGCGTATGTTCCGGTAAAATAATATTTATATTCAAGTCAAGAAGATACTTCTCTAGCATGATTATGATGCTAGACTTAGAATGTTTAAATGTAGCTTGTCTTCATAAGAGGTAATGTTGATCTTAATTATGTTGTCAAAACTTCGCATGGAAGTTAAAAGAAACTACATATGCATGGATTAAATTGCATGATCGATTACTATCAAAAACATCTGGGTGATTAAGATTAAATTCTAAAGAATACTTGTATTCTTGCTTACAGTAATTGTGATCTAGTGTTTAAATAGGAAGAAACAAAATTCGTAGCTAAATGCTTAGTTCACTCAATGACACAAGATGAGTATCACATTTACCCTTATCCTAGGGTCATATAATCAAATGTTTTTCTCAAAAATATAATGACTCTTAACTGTGTATTCATTGTTTAGATGTTAGGGTTACAATTGAAGCTCTTATATAAAGTATGATAATTGTAATTACTTATGTCCCCAACTCCATATTGAGTTCAAGATTCTCTTCCTAGTTGAAAGAATTCTTCTTAAAAACTTTTACAGTCTCTTATTTGGAATCCTTTTTACTTGTATCTTATACTTCCATTCCTAGTGAACCCTTAAGCTATAATTTATACCTTACACAAATGTTGCTTAGCAAATATTTTGAAATAAGGCTGTTGGTTCAAAGAAACAAATAGTGAGAGATCATATATTGCTTGGGTCCTAGATAACAATTTACTCTCCAAGTCTAACCAATTAAAAGAATAATTCTAGGATTCATTGGAACTCCTTCTTAGTATATTTTAACATTAAAAGTAAGTCTTTTACACACGTTTCAACTTACTTAGTTTATAAAAGAACTACCCCATTTTGACACATAACCCAACCCTAATAGAAAATTCCATATCTTATTCCTATAGTTGGTAAACGAAGCATCGAATAAATAATATAAAACATTATTAGCAATCATAAAATGCACATCGTTTAAATGATTAAAGAGTTTTGATTTGTAAATATTTTCATGCAGGCTCGAAGCTACATTACTGACTATTGAAACGCCACCCATAATGGGAAATAATTTTAAGGACACATGGTGATGTTTTGTCCAGAGGTGAGGTTGAATTATAATGAAGCCCTAACCCTCCTTTTTCACATTGTACAAACCTCTTCAACTGGTGCGGCCAAGCTGCGAGCTCGTGGCCGCCATGACTTTGTCAACTCTCTTATTTATAATTTTCCTTTCGAAAAAACATTGTAAGCTTGTTTTGGTGAGGATATAAGGTGGATTCTCAGGCTTAAATGTTACTGTAGCATGTTGTCTGTGTATAAACTATTTTTCTTTAAAGCTTAGAGGAATGCGACTTGATGTTCTAAGAAAATAACAACAATTGGCAGAGCTTGTAAGATATTTCTTCGTTCTGGTTGGAGTGCGGTTCATTTTCCTTTAGATTCATGACTCGGTGTCTTCTTAACTTTTGGCGAGGTTCCACTAAGTAGTCTTAGGTGGATGGTTTCCATAGCTTCATTCAAACTGAAACGCTATCAGGTAAAGACCCAAAACAAGAATTAAATTGAAGTACATTTTGAAATTGTTTAATTTATTAAAATATTTGTGACCAATGGGTGGTTACTCGGTGCAGGTCCTCCTCATAACTCTGTAAGTTGAAATCAATCTTGTTCCTTCAACTTCCAACTATGCAGACTTCTGGTAAGTCCTGGTTGCACTGCGGGTTTTCTCTCGTATCGGTATTAAGGTGGTTGTAAGGATGGAAATACTTCCCTACCAGTTATGGACTCGGCTTGGGTTTTTCTTGTTAGGTTTTTACTTATTGAAGTTTGTTTTCCTATGACTCTTAAACCCTAGAGGATATTAAAAGTAAAGAGTTTTGAGGCTACAACAGTCATGACTTAAGGGTTTGTGACAGAGCCCATACGGCCTGTGATGATGTAAAATCTTCAAGTTTTACTTTTGGCTTAACCCGTAATGATACAAGTTCGACCACTGTTTGATTTCTGTAACTTTTAAGTGGTCTTTGCTGACAATTTACTTAACAAGACTTCTAAATGAATTTTAGGGTTATGGAAGTATTGATTACCATTTTTGGTTACTATTTGTTTTAAGTTGTACAGTTTCATTTTAAGCAGGCTTAAGCCTCAACTGGTATTTATAAATGCCATAGGCCATTACCCTTGTTTTATTTCATCTCCATTAAAATGTTGACAATGTTATTTAATTTTTAAGTTATCCCGAAATTTAAATGATTTACAGTAAAATATGTTATTGGAAATTTTTACAGTGTTAATGAGTAAAATTAGTAGTCTGTTTTCACTCTAAAGGGTTATTATTTTTTAATAACCTACAGTTTTGTAAAAAGATGGATTTTACAAGAGAAATTTTAGCTCTATTTTTCTATTTTACTTTCAGTAATTTTACAGCTGTTAAATTTTGTATTAAAAATAATATTATGCAATTTTGTAAGCGAAGATAAAACTTGTCTTTCGTAAACTCTAGGTAAATTCTTTGAGGTTTACAATGAAACATTTGTTTATGCATATAAGTACTTAGAATAATTTATTTTAATACCTAAGTAGTAATAGCTAGCTTAAAACCCTACGTAATATTTTATTTTACTGATCCTATGTTTATTTATTTAACTTTATCTATTATGTTTAGAATAAATATTAAGATTAATAATAGTTCTGTGATTAGTATGACTACTAATAATAAATATATATTCTGTCTTTTTCTATATTAGATAATAAAAATACTTACAGTAGATAGAGCAATTACTGCTGATTTCTGTAATGAATCACATACAAACTATAAAAGTAATCATTTGCATTTTTCATTCAGAGTTGATAAATAAATAATCACATCTACTTAATCACCCAAGCATACTAGAGTACTACCTATACAAGGCATGGAAAATACAGTATGGTAATTTATTTCTATTTACTTTTCATTTAGCAAAAATACTCTTGTTTTAAAACATAATCTACATATCCCTAATTTTATCAATACATAATGCTCTTTTTCTACATAAACCCTAACAAAACAATAACATGTATATCTTTGAAAAACTAGTAAACATTTACTGAACACAGTAAATAAATTATAAATAACCTGAACAGATAAAAACCTGTCAAATGATGAGGTGACAACAACTTAAGGAGGTTGTTCCTCCCAACCAACTCCTGGAGAAATCTTAGTATACACTTCCTCAGGACTCCCGAGCCTATTTCCTGGTCCTCCTGGTAGAGTACTGGGTGAAGGATGTATCCTTAAGACCTTCTGTCGCCTGACTGGTGAAATTACAATAGTAATCCAAACCTGATCATAGTAGTAAGAACTTCAGCCTAACAGCTGCATAAGTTTAGTTCTCAGTAGTTAACCCCTCAAACTCACTTCAATAAGTCCCCTCCATTGAATTTCTCATGTGCACTTCATTCACATTGAATGATCACAATTCTAAAATGAGCAGCCTCAGCTGTCTTCAATGGGAAGTTTTATAATAATGCCTAGGTCTTCTGGGTTAGTTTTTACTTAATGGGCCATTTGCTCCAATTCCACTTTCTTGGGGAATCATGACCATAAATATAGGTAAGTTGCCACCTACAACATTTAGAAGTAGTTTGAGGATGTTGCCACTTGTCAGTATACTCTCCACCCAGTCTCCTCCACCGAGTGACCAATTAACACTCATTTAATAGCTTCCTTAAGCTGTTGTCTCATCATTTATTTATTTATAAATAAAATATTCTAAAAAACATTAATTATTCTTGACCCCACTTGGTCATCAATTAAAAACTTAGCATAAAATATAACATAATGTTCCTTAGTAACATTAAATTGTTTTGCAAATTGGGGCATCTGACATCAATAATCTTTTTATGATTCTTATTATTAGTGGTGTGGCATTCATCATATAAAAATTTTCACCAGTTAAGGAAAATGTGCAGTAAAAGAGCTTGAAGAGTTTTAGGATGATGAACTAAAAATCCATGGACACACATATGAAGATAAATACGAAAGTTTATCATTCTTATCTCATATTTGGAGCATCTCAAGCCAATTGAGATGTATTTGGTTATTCACAGGTCCCAGGATCTAATATATGATTTGCAGTCTGTACATAGACATGTACAACAAAGCATGTGTTGGGGTACATACTTGGTACAAGTGTATGTGGACTCGAATATGTCTTGGCCAGTGAAATAGAGTTTCAAAGATATATGAAATATGACTAGTATAGTGATCAAGGAAATATCACATGTGTTTCTATAGATATACCATGTTGAAAAGTGATAAAGCTTTATGAGGTTCTGTTGAGGCCTAGAAAATCACAGGAAACAACAACAAGGGATTCTCCCCAGTCAATGTACCCAACTAGCCCGTGACTGTTTGGTGTAGGGAATCCGTCCAGTTTGCGGTCTGGCTACTGTAGGTCAAGTAACAAAAATAAAAGGTTTTACCATTTGCAGCCTGATCCACCGTATATGTTTTTGTATTTTTGACTTAAAGGATGACATGCAAGTGCCTACTTAACATGCAGAGTAATAAAGAATGCAAGGAGTATTCACAATGTGATGCACAGGTTATTACCTCTCGTCTTAAACTCTCAAGCATCTAAATCACACATAGCAAGAAAAAAACCTAACTACCTACCTATCCCCAGGGAGCAAGATGGTAACTTATTAATGAGTAATGTATCTTGTGCATGCATTATAAAGAGAAATTACAGATAGTCAATACTTCTTCCAAAAACACATGAACAATTAAAGATATTTAAACAACCAGATAGCCAATTGCTTAAGAACAAAATTCATTACTCATGGTGGTAATTTCCATAAAATAAACCAGAAATCATTCAAATAAGAACATAGGTCCTAAGAGTCAGAACGATCTCACAAGTAGTGGACAAGAGCTAAAAACGAAATAGTTCCTCTTCAACAAATCCATAGCATAACATTTGAACATCCCACCAAACTTTCTCCAACAGGAAGACTATAATTCTTTATTGCAAAAGGAAATAGTTCTTCTTACAATATCTGTTTACTAATCTAACTGGGAAAAAATCCCCTTCCTTTCATCTAAATCCTCTAAATTTATAAAAAAGAACGAGACTGTTGGGCTACCCACGAATAACTCTTGGTCTTCCCCAGCTTTTCGCCTCCCAAATTTTTTTTTCACTAAGTGTTTATAAAATTTACAACATATTACAAAGTGAAAAAATGTTCATGAGGAGGAACTCACTTGATTATTTAGAAATTTCTTCCACGTTGAAGCCTTTGCGGCGATACTTTCAAATTCAGAAGGTTCCAAGAATTGAATATTTATTTCAAATTTTGCAGCTTGGTTTCTGATAGCTTCTATTCTGGCTATGCTTAGGCAAAGCTGATATTCTAATAGCTGCACGCTAATCATGAAATGATCTACCTCATTCTTGAGGGTCTGTTCATCTAAATCTTTAATGTGCTGTATTCTCCTTTCATCTTCTTGGTACCTTCTTTGCAAAATTTCCACAAACAGGCTGTGGTCTGGAAAAGCATCCATTCTTTGTTCAGCCTCTACCTGGCATCGATTATAAGTAATAAGAAGTATTCTAAAGAATTCTGTACATGCCCCTCTTGTCTTATTAACAGCCTTCTTGAAATCCTCAGCTGTGTTGATGGAAAACTCCAACAAGTCGTAGTCCTGCCTAAGGGCCTATTGATCTTTTGAGGGTAAATCTGCAGGAGCTTCTTCATTAGCTTCTAATCTTTCCATCCTTCCTATTAGGACTTCTAGGATGTCCTGAGATATGTCAACAAAATATGAGGAGGTCTCCAAAATCTCCTCCAGCCAGCTATCTACCTGCAAAACCCTGCATCTTTCCTCCTCTATGGCCACCTGCAGTTGAAGCATCTTGGCTCTCTGTGCCAGAACGTGCTCCTTGAAAGGTTGAAGAATAACTTATTGTTCCTTGGTCTCCTCTAAGGCTGTTGTCAATGAGGTAATCTGCTCTCTAAGTTTCGCCTTCTGCACTTGAGATTGCCTCTCACCTTCCTCCAAGGTTGTCTTCTACAACTCCAGATCCTTTATCTTTCCTAGCAGCTGCTCCTTCTCTGCCCTCAACTCTTGATATTCCTGCTATACTTTCTCCAGATGCTCTTGGGTGGTCTCCATATATCTTTTCTCTATCCGGAGGACCTGAAGCTCAGCTTTTGAAGACTTGATTTCCTTTTGTATGTCTTCAAATTTTCTCTTTAACCTATTGTTTTCTTCTCTTTCCTTTATCAAGGTATCTTTGAATTGAGAAGAATACTTCTTTGACTGCTCCAGATCCGTCATTATTTTATCTACATTTTTCTCTAAAGTGTGTATCAATGCAGCCCCCGCTCTGATAGTGAACCTGGGATCTCTATCTGTCTCATATACAATGGTTGTATCATTTATCATCTTACCAGACAGCCCCACGGTTTCAACCTTCCTCTTAGTTATCTTTACTATCCTTTTATTTTCTTTATCATAAAAGATAGTATTAAAATATGGTGCATCTTCCCCTTTCTTATCTTCAAAGGGGATTATCCTAAGGGTGGGGGCCATAGACTATCCTGGCATGATGGAAGCAAGTACTTAAGGATCTTGAATGTCAGCGTTTTCCAAGTCCTGAGCCTAACTATCTGCTGCGTCAGTAGTTGATTGCTCTGTCACTGCTTGTGTTAGCTTTATCTTTTCTGCCTCCTGCTTCTTCAGCTCTTCATCTATCTTTCTTCTTATCTCCTTTTCTTTGCTTTTGGTAGCTTCTTATACCTTTCTGGCTACCTCTTGTGTGGCTCTTCTTTTCTCCTCCTCCTCTCCTTTTATCCATCCTTCGAGTTCTTGGGCTAACCTCTGAGCTTCTTCATTTCTTTTCCTGGTTTCCTCCTCCTCGGCCTTTGCCTACTCGTCCTATCCCTTTCCACCTTTGGTGGTGATTTTCTTTTTAAACCTTTTCCTTAAGGTCATCATGTTTAGTGCACTGTGAAAAATGGACTCCTCTCTTTCCCAATGGCTAGTGTACTCAAAATGGACATTAGCCTCTTTGCAATGCTCTGCAACCTTGTTATAGGAGTCATTCCTTTGGAAAGGCATTTCCCCAAAATGGAACTTCTCCAACGCCTCCACGAGCTCATCGGCCTTCTTTACCCTAGTAAATTTGTAACTCCCCAGTCTGAAAGGCAAAGGTGGGTATGCTACCTTCTTATGTTCAAATAGAAAACTTCCTAGGCTATCTAGGAAGACTTTTCTAACTGCCTCTTTGTGAATTATATAGTCTATGGCATACTTAGGTAGTAGTGAGGGTGCTCTAGAGCCTCCAAAAATTTGAAAATATAGCCCATCCTCAGTCAAGTAATATTCCACATACTCTTCAATCACCTATAATTCCTCCTCTGACATGCAGTCGCATTCTTTTAAGAAAATTAGGGTATACAATGGCATAATGAAATGCTCACACACCTCCCTGTAGTGACTATGGTATTTGTGGGCCCATAGTGGCTTGTATGTTGAGTAAACTGGTGATCTTTCCTGGTCCCAGATGCACCTCAGGTTGGGGAAGGGTTGATTGCATAGTATGCAATCAATCTGTTAGAATAATCAACCCATAGTTTACCCACTTAGACATTAATTCATTTATTTTTGTCTTATTTTCCTAGTTCATGTGTCCCACCTTGTGCAAGTTGCTATTTGCCTATCCATAGAGGTCAAAATTGCCACATTTGACTCATGTAGCACATGGGAGAGCTAAAGGAATCAATTCTATTTTATTCCTGGCCTCCTAGGTTCCCTTCTACTTTTTCTGCTTTATTGCCTGCTTTTTCAATGTTTTAAGGCAAAAGGAAAAGCTAGACTAGGTGAGGTTGACTTGTTTTTTGTCCTACACATCCTCCTCTCTTTTCTCCATGCAAAAGCATGTATGAGCTGCCATTCCACCACTCTTTAGCTTTTCTATTCCTTTTTGCCAATTCATGAGCTCCATGACAGATTTGGGATCAACTTTTGACACCTATGGGGGATTTGCTTATTTTTGGTAAGCCTGCTTTATGCTAGATTTGGATGCCTCCTCATGCATTCAATTTCTTGATGTATTCTATTTATTCAAAAACCTATGTTATTACAGGGTTGGCTATTGGACACTTAGTTAATACAATTTAGTGTGACAGCTCCATATTCAGTCTCTCTTGTTAGAAATTTTGCATGATCAATTGATAATTGTTGTGAGTAAAATTAATCTATTGCTGGCCTTAATTTCCACATGGTATCAGATCCATTGTAGGTTGTTTCTCTCCTTCAAAAATTGTTTTGCAGGTTCGACATCAAAGACTGGGAGCCTTCTACTGACAGCCGGGACAGATTTTCTAGAGCTATGGATCAATCACAGAAAACTATCTTGACTCCCTTCAATTTATTTGAATGGAAAGCAGAGATGGAGATACTATTGAGAGAAAAAGGCCTCTACAGGGTGACTATGGCAACAGAAGCAGAGCCCAATGCAGCTGCAGAGAAGATAAAATGGCACAACAGGAGGGATGAGGCTTATGGCCTCCTGTGCCTGAGTATTTCCAGAGACCTCCTTTTCCATCTCGATGAATTGACATCACCGAATGAAGTATGGGAGAAGCTTGCTGATATTTTTGGAAAGACAGATGAGATGAGGGGACATCAAATCGAGAATGAGTTGATTTCTCTGAGTTAAACAAGCTTTGAATCCCTGCAGCTATATTTATCCAAGTTCAAAGCACTAGTTTTGCAGCTGAAACAATGTGGTATTGAAAAGAAATATGATCAGCTCATACTAGAGATCCTCTCGAAGCTGGGCCCTGATTATTTAGTGTTTGTTTTGACCTTCTATTCCACAAAACTAACAGCTCAATCCTGGAAGATGCCTAGCCTTGCAGATTTCATGGAATCTCTCACACAAGAACAGGACAAGCTGGTGATGATGGGCACCATCAAACCATCCAAAGATCAAGCTTTGATTGCTGGAGATTCAAGGGTGGATTCAAAAAGAAAAAAGAAAGCTAAAAATCCACCTGAGCAAAAGAGAGACAAGAAACAGTCTCCGGAGGATCAACAAGGTCCCAAGAAGAATAACCAGAAGAAGAAGAACAAAGATGAAATGAACAAGTGCGCATACTGCAATAAGGGCAATCACACTGAAAGATCTTGTATGAAAAAGCAGATAGACATGTTGACCAATCTCCTGGAGAAGAATGGCATCTCCCTTCCAGAAAGCTCAAAGAAGAGAGAAGGAGGATCAAGTTCAGATGACAGAGAGAGAGTTCATGTTTTCTAGTTGTTGGCACATCAAGCTCACCCAGTTTTATCATTGATTCTAGAGCTTCAAGACACATGGTTTCAACTAAGGAGGCCTTCTCCTCACTGGATATGTCGAAAGGACCATCTATTATACTGGGAGATGACTCTCTCACTGAAAGTAAATGCAAAGGAAGGATAGATATTGATCATGGTAAGTTCAGCAATGTGTTGTATGTGCCTGGTCTAGCCTCCAACCTCCTGTCAGTGTACCAGATGACCCACACTGGGTCTCCTAAGAAGGTCATATTCTCCCCCGATGAAGTTGATATCATAGAGATTCCAACTGGTAGAGTCATTGCAAAAGGAGTTGTGAATCATGCTCAAAAGGTATACATGTTCTCACACTTCCTACCTTACTCAAACCCCTCTGCTCTTCTCATTCATGCTAATGAAGCCAGTAAGCTGTGGAATGAGAGATTTGGCCACCTTAACTACAAATATCTTTCTGATCTTAGTGAAAAAGAGATGGTCATAGATTTTCCCAAGATAAAATTTTCCAAAGGAGTCTGCCAAGGTTGTATCCTAGGAAAACACCCAGAGCACAAATTTGAGAGAGCTAGTCATGAGAGAACCTCTGCACCCCTCGAGATGATCCACATTGATGTTGCTTGTCCATTCCCTCATATGTCCATGAGTCAGGCCAAGTATGCATTAACTTTCATTGATGACTTTTCCAGGTATTTCTGGGTTCACTTCCTGAAACACAAGTCTGAAGTTTTTGGCCTATTCAAAGTCTTTAAGGCTTTGGTTGAAAACCAGTCTAGAAGGAAACTCAAGGCCCTCAGATCTGACAATGGTGGTGAGTATGTCAAGTCTGAGTTTATTAACTATTGTGCAGATGCAGTTATTCAGATGCAACATTCTATCCCTTACACACCACAGCAAAATGGTGTTGCTGAGAGGAAGAACAGATCACTGAAGGAGATGGCAACATGCATGATGGAGGCCAAAAATTTGCCACCAAAGTATGGGCCGAAGCTATCAACTGTGCATCCTATATTTAGAATAGGGTGCCTCACAAACAGCTTTATGGTATGACTCCCTTCAAAGCATGGAGTGGGCACAAGCCAAATGTGACCCATTTCAGGATTTTTGGCTCAAAGGCATGGGCTAGAATCCCGACAGAGAAGAGGAAGGCTTTGCAGCCCCAAATCCAAGAGTGTCTTTTTTTTGGATACTCTAAAGATTCAAAAGGGTACAAGTTGATAAATTTGACCACAAATAAAGCCTTCATCAAAAGGTGTGTTCGTTTTGAAGAAGAACCCCTTGCAGAAGTGGAAGTTGGTGAAGCCTCTTCACCACCTGAACCTCAAGAAGTAAGTAAAGAGTTTGTTGAACATGCTGATTCTGATTTTTCTAATGGAGATGAGTTTATTGCAGACCCTAAAATCCCCACAAGTCCAAAATGGGAAGCCAAGACACTACATGCAGCAGGTGAGCTAGCTGCGGATCCCAATGACCCAAGAAGGACTAGATCTCAATTTGAGAATGGTCTGTGCATGAAGGATCCTATGTTTGCTGAAAAATTCTATTTGATGGTGGAGTATGATCCTCAAACATATGAAGAAGCATTAGGAGATCCAATATGGCAAACAGCCATGAAGGAGGAGTTCAGCTCACTCCAGAAGAGTAACACATGGGAGCTAGTGGATCTTCCCCCAGGGAGAAAACTAGCACAGTGTAAGTGGGTCTATAAGACCAAATTTGCTGCTGATGGTTCACCACTGAAGTACAAGGCCATATTGGTAGCCAAGGGCTACTCACATGTTCATGGAATAGATTACAATGAGACCTTTTCCCCAATGGAAAAAATGGATTCCATCAAGCTAGCTCTAGCCATTGCAGCCTCAAGGCAATGGGAGGTACATCACATGGATGTAAAGTGTGCCTTCCTGAATGGAGATCTCACTGAGTTGATATATATGTAGCAGCCTCAATGTTTTGCTACTAACCCTTCTCTTGTGTGCAGGTTGAGAAAGTCATTGTATGGGCTAAAGCAAGCCCCCAGGGCTTGGTATGCCAAGATTGATAGCTTCATGCTATCACTGAATTTTGTTCAGTGAAAATCAGATCCAAATGTCTATTTGAAGTTATTTAATGGTTCATTAATGATCATTGTGTTATATTTTGATGACCTCCTCATTACAGGAAGCTCACAGGCTGAGATTGCTTCCTTAAAAGGAGCTATGAACCAAGCCTTCTCCATGACAGATTTGGGGCTCTTAAGTCAATTTTTGGGGCTTGAGATCTCTCAAACCAAAGCTGGAATCAAGGTGCACCAGTACAAATATGCCTTGGACTTGCTGAAAAAATTCAAAATGAAGGATTGCAAAGCAAGCAAAACTCCTTTCCTTTCAGGAGTGAAGCTGGAAGAAGCTGATTCTTCACCGATGGTAAACAATACACTGTATAGGAAATTGATTGGTTGTTTGTTGTATATGACACATACTAGACCTGATATTTGTTATACAATAAGTGTGGCTTCTAGATTCATGGATCAGCCTCAAGAGATCCATTGGAAAGTAGCCAAAAGGATCCTTAACTTTGTTCAGGGAACAAGGACACATGGGATCTTCTATAAAGCAAAATCTGATCTTGAGTTGATTGGATTTACTGATAGTGATTGGGCAGGTGATAGCACAAATAGAAATTCTACTTCAGGATATGTGTTCATGCTTGCAGAAGGGCCAATCAGATGGTCAAGCAAGAAAAAGAGTGCCATTGCACTCTCATCTACAGAAGCATAGTACAGAGGAGTTGTTAATGTAGCAACTCAATGTTTATGGTTGCAAGGTTTACTTGGAGAGTGTGGCTTTGAACCTGAGTACTCAAATTCCATATACTGTGATAACCAGAGTACCATTCAAATCTGCAAGGATCCAGTTCAGAAGCAGAGAACTAGACACATTGAGATCCATATGCACTACATCAGAGAACTTGTGCATGATGGCACCATTCACCTACTCTTCTGTTTATCTTCAGAACAAGTAGCTGATATCTTCACCAAAGCATTTTGTGAGAAGACCTTCAGCAATATCAAATCACTGCTAGGGATTGCTGATCATGCTGTGAAAGCATGAGTGAAGACAAGATTCTACAATTTTGTTTTACAGTCCATGTTTAAGGGAGGATTTTCCCAAGTTGGTTTATCCTCTTTCCTTGTTTAAATGGATTTGCAGTATGTAAAGGGTGACTAAGCCTTGTTGGTAGGCCCTATAATTCTCTGATATATTACTCATAAGTCAGGCTTAAGGGGGGGTGTTAGAATAATCAACCCATAGTTTACCCACTTAGACATTAATTCATTTATTTTTGTCTTATTTGCCTGTTCATGTGTCCCACCTTGTGCAAGTTGCTATTTGCCTATCCATAGAGGTCAAACTTGCCACATTTGACTCATTTAGTGCATGGGAGAGCTAAAGGAATCAATTCTTCTTTACTCCTGGCCTCCTAGGTGCCCTTCTGCTTTTTCTGCTTTATTGCTTGCTTTTTCAGTGTTTTAAGGCAAAAGGAAAAGCCTGACTAGGTGAGGTTGACTTGTTTTTTGTCCTACACATCCTCCTCTCTTTTCTCCATGAAAAAGCATGTATGAGCTACCATTCCACCACTCTTTATCTTTCCTATGCCTTTTCTCCAATTCGTGAGCTCTATGATAGATTTGGGATCAGCTTTTTACACCTATGGGGGATTTGCTTATTTTTGGTAAGCCTGCTTTATGCTAGATTTGGATGCCTCCTCATGCATTCAATTTCTTGATGTATTCTATTTATTCATCAACCTATGTTATTACAAGTTTGGCTATTGTACACTCTGTTAATACAATTTAGTGTTACAGCTCCATATTCAGTCTCTCTTGTTAGCAATTTTGCATGATCAATTGATAATTGTTGTGAGTAAAATTAATCTATTGCTGGCCTTAATTTCCACACAATTAGTATGAACACATGTAGAACTCTGATTTCTTTTGGGACACCCCCCCTAATGCTGATGCCATGCAGGTCGAGAGACTATTGGACACAATGTTGGCCTAGTTGAAAACGATTCCCTATGTTGTAACATAGAAAATGATCGGTACCCACTCCAATTTGAATATTTTATTGTGGGATCTCCAGAAAATCCTGTTCAGAATTAAGGAGATGAACCTATAAGGGGTTCTTAGACTTTTAGTGTCATATTCTCCAGTTGGCCTGGTTCTAAAGTTTTTCCCAGGAATGAGCATCCTCTTGAGTGTCTCGACAAGGTCCATCCTGATGCTTTTCAGCCAGTCTTCAGTTAGATATATTTGTGCTTCTGGCAAGTGGTAGGCAAGGGCTACATATCCAGGGCTATAAGCAACATAACCCTATTTATCAACATTTTCCAGGATCATGGTGGTCACATCTGCCCTGGGAAGAATCCACCCAATCACCTCTGAGCATGGAAAGAGTTCAGGTCTCATAGAAATATTCATTAATGAAGACCTCTCTATGTTGACATAGATGTTTTCTTCCTCAAAACCTATGTCAGGCACCTCTCGGCGCGTAATCAATATGTAGATTTCTCCCCACTGATATTCGGGCTCTACACCAATTATGCACTTGGTGTCTTCATAAATATATTCAACTCTAGTGATGACTTCGACGTTGGGTTCCTCTTCGAACGCAGGGGCCTTCTTCTTTTGACGCTTAGACATCTTAAGTTCCGAGGAATTTCCCTGTCATGTATAAAATTGTAATTTAGGTTCTGTTAGATAAATCCAGACAAAAGTTAAAGATAAGGATAAATATAAAGGTTTTACGACGTCTACGTTAAACATGACTGCAGTTAATAAAAATAAGCAAAACATGTTCAAACAAATGCTCCTTCCCAAACAACTAAAACCAGCTTATTCCAACAAAGTTTGGATGTAGAAAAACAAGGCCTTTGTCACAAATGAAAACAGTCCCGGGCCCTCTCTCGGCATCATGACCTACACGTTACACAGACACCTGAGGCACTTAATCGAAAAATATCAAGGGGAATGCTACCGGTGAAAGCACCCTAGAAAATTGTACATGCTCATCTCACAGTCCATCCCAAACCGGGTAATGCGATACTACCCTAGACCGGTTCGGGGTTCGAATTTGACCATGAATAGGGTCATCCTAAGTAGTCAACTAAAAATAGTACTGAGGTCTTGGTTAGCAAAATGAGGGTGACCGGACCAGAGGAACAAACCCAGTATTCCCTATGAAAACCATGAAAGCCTTCCCCGAACAGCCGAACACAAAATGTGGAAAACTGGTGCAGACAGCGTAACGGCCGTCTGCATCAGTTTCCCCAACAATCAAGTGCAAGCTGTAAGACCATAATGGCTGCGGAAGAAAAACCTATAAACACCCCCCCACTAACAGTCACACCATTCACTTCAGCATATATACATGTCGAGATGGGAACCTAAGAAAAAAAACCTAACCGTGGAGACAAGAAAATAGCTCGTCCAATTGAACGTAATGGGAAAGCGAGCACAAGGGCCTACCTGGAACTGTTGCATGAATGGCAGGAGGAAAACCATTGATCTTCCATGACAGAGCCACTTAGGAGCGAGGGTACTGACAATGAGAATCCTAGTTTGCTCGAGCGAAAATGACAGCGCAGAGAAAGTCCAAAAATAACAATAAAATAATAGACCACGCTATTCCAATATATATACACCCCCAGTCAACTATAATCGGTGGGAAAAGGCTATCGGGCAGTAAAAAGGAAGGGATCCATGACCAAATAAACATTTCCTCCATAACGTCGGATGATGAAACAGTTGGGAGAACTGCCAAGGCATCAGCAGAGAAACAAAATGATACTCGCATCAGAACTCGCAAGATTAAAGCATTGAAACAATAGAAGGCTAGAGAGCCGCAATGATGAAAACACAAAAGAAACCAAGTTCCGCAAACCGAAAAAAGTCAGAGAAAAAACCAACATGACTTTGACCAAGAAACATCGGTCCCACGGAAAATAAAATCAAACTACACCGGAAAGACAACACTTTTCAAAGCCGCAATGGCGGACGCTGAAATCTCAAGGATCAGTGAAACAAAACGGCGAGGTCGAAAAAAGTTAATGCAATCATTGGGGAACTTCGTAATGTGCCATCCGCAACTGCGGAAACTGTAGAGACAATACGTTCCGATGGTATTCCAACAAAATTCCAATTGAGACAAATAAGTAAATAAATGCATCGGGGAAAACAAATCTTGAATCAGACTCAGTTTCTTGTTACCTCTCTGCAATGGCAGGCGTGCAGATGAAAAGATTTCCGACTTAAACATCCAAAACACTTCCAATGGCAAGGTAAAACTAAAAAAAATAGTGAAACATCACTGGCATAAAAAAGTCTTTCCACAGAGCATCAAGCAAACTCAAAAGCTGAGCCAAAATGAGTTAAAGGAGGGTCCCAAAATTTTTGAATTTTGGGAAAAAATGTTGCAGCTACAACAATTGGTGACTACTTGGTGAACCCCAGATTTCAAACTTAACTTCTTCCCAGTAAAAGACTGTTTGATCGTCTAGCTCATAAGTTGAATTCTTATAGATACTTGCATTCCTAAGATGGAAAACACATGCATTTAAATCATCAAGAAGTAGTCCACTCTTTGGGTAATGGGAACACCCAAAATATTTGAAAGTCCGGATAACTCTTTTGAGGCCTAATAGGTGTGATTTATTTTACCTCAGTCTTTGGGTAGTTTCTAGCTTTGACACCACAGGATCGTAACATATGGTAAACAGAACTATTCCTTTGTTCCTCATTCCCATGCCACTTTGCACTTTTGTGCCGCTTGAACTTTTGTTCTTTTGAGTCCTCCATCTGCCTTTCTTTCTGAATTTTATTCAGGCTCTTCTATCCATAGTTTCCTTTTGTGTGAGAGAAGAATTTACTTTTTAGCTCACAGACGGAGAAGAACTTTTGGCAAATTGACATTCATGTTTCTGACACTTTTCTTTGATATGTATTGCTTCTTTAAGGAGTTTTGACTCTTAACAACCTTTAGGATTTCTGAAAATATGGCATGGGATCATTTATATATAGTAAACTATTTACCTTGCTTCCTCTCCGTGGGACCTTTGCTATCACTCCCTATGACATCTTAGATGTGCAATGGATGGAGTCTCAAAATAGTATTCCAGACCTCTTAATTCCGAGTTAGTTACAGGGGTTAAGTAGGACTTCAATGAACGCATGGCCAATTAGGAAAACTTCCTACTAGAAGACATTCTATTATTTCCAAAACAAAACACACAGTATTTTTCTCAAATATTTCAGTTAATCAAGAACCCTGATGTTTTCCATGCAACCAAAATCTTGCCTCTTTATTTAAAACAAAAAATAACTAGAAACAAAGCGGTAAATCAAAACAAAACAACATCAAATTATTTATGTAAAAAATCATTAATTCAAAAGAAAAGAAATTGTGTGCCCACCCCTGAAAATCCTTCAATCCAATGAGTCAAAGGGCTAGGCTATATTGCAGATATGAGATACCTATCCATGGTCTAATTGTACTATTTTTGAAACCAAAACCATGTATATTGATTTACTTTCAATCTCATTAGCCTGAAGAAGTTGAAGGAGATCAGGCTAAGTGTCAATCATATCACTCGCTTTTTCTGAGGTATGATATCTTAGTTCAAGCTCCATTAGATAATTTCCCAGAATTGAATTAGCAGATTCATTTCTTTCTCCCAACTTAGTGACAGTGTGTTTCATGTAAGGTTCTCTTGAAATTTTGATCTGATTTGGGGTACCCTTATGAGGTAACCATAAATGAGACCAGTCTGAAGCAAAATACCCCTTTAACCTGGCAGACCATTCAGGGTTCAGAATAAGCCCATAACCATTCGGTATGTCAACTACCATAATATCAATAAATTGACATATCATGTTATTTACAGATAAATGAATGAGAACATCCTTCATTTCCCCCACTACTTTGACACTTGTTCTATCTAGTTGAACGACTTCCCAAGCCGTGGGTTTTGGTTTCCCATTAATTTTCTTCCAAACTACAAGTGGCATAACATTTACTAATGATCCAGAATCTACCAAACAATTATGCACCTTATGATTCAGAATTTCTAGAGTCAAAAGGAAAGGTGGGGTTTTTTCTTTCTATTCCCAAATTGATTCGACGTCTTCCTCCACCAGTTGATCTTCAGTGGGCACTTCCTTTTCTGGCTCCTTAGTCTTTTCAATGTTTCCTTTGTTAACATCTACTTGTCCTTCCATAAACTTGGCATGCTCATTGATTTGTTCTGTCTTCTGGCTGAAAATGGTAAATTTGGGTATTTTATCTTCAATATTGTTCTTTGACTGTCCCCTGACATTCTTTTGCAACTTCTTAATTTTTGAAATTGTCACATTGTCTTTAATTATTAGATCCATGTCTTTTGTTGTTGTTGGTATGTTCTCAGGTTTAGGAGTACCCTTTTCTGTATCAAACATCGAGACACAATCCCATAAAAACATGGTATCATTTTCCTGTCTCTCTATGTTCTGAATACCCTTTTTTTATTCACCGCTGTCCTCAATCAATTTAGAGTCCAAAATATGATTCATTACCAATGTCATCGAATTTAACCATTGAGGACAATTTTTTTCAGAATGGGGTTGTTGGTGAAAAGTGCAGAAATTGTCCATCCCTACCTCTGTCAGATTCATTGATGCTGAATTATATGGAGGGGTCTTGAATTGGTTGTTATCCTCTCTTTTTTTTGTACTAGGGCTTATAAGTTTTCTGAACTTCCCTCTCTTTCTCCAAATCTATTATTCTGTTGGAGAGTTTTTGCATCATTTTTAACATTCCCTTAAATTCATGTGATTGCTTCTCTTTAGGTTTAGATAGCAATAAGGCTCTTTTCTTGGCATTTTTTTCGCCAGGTTGCTCGGGATAATCTTTTATACTTTCCTTTTCAGCCTCTACTCTTTCTGCCTCTTCATAAGTCTCAACAAACGTAGGTTTAACTTGATCTTTTGCGAACATAGCCAAGTCCGGGCCTAAAGATGAGGTATAATACTCAATCAGGATTTTATCAGAAGGCTTATTAGTTGTAGAGAAGTTCTTGAGGTAAGTTGAAAACCTTTTAGTGAAATGATGTACCTTCTCATTCCTTTTTTTTTCAAAGCGCCAAAACCTTTCATTAGAGATGCATGCGTCTTTTGGGCTGCATATTTAGTTTTGAAAATCCTTTCAAAGGTATCCCAATCAGGGATAGAGTTTGCAGGAAAACCAAAGTACCAGGATGCTGCTACTCCTTTAAGGGTATACATGAACAATCTACAAACAACATTGTCGTATTCCCCAGCCCTTAACCCTTCTATTTCCAAATAGAAACTTTTCAAGTGGTCATCTACGGAAACCTTCTCATCAGGATTAAACTTAGGCAGCAACTTCTCAAAAGATTGAGGTAGGTTATGCAACAAAGGTGTTAGGTTCAAGGGTTATCTGGCTTTCCAAGCCAGTGGTGGGTTGGGCTGATTTACATTTATACCTACCATGAGTGAAAAATGAGGAGGTGAAAGAATAGGAGTCTGAATAGGAGAACCGTAAGGTGCACCTGGGCTTACTTGCTTCAAAGGTTGAACCACTTCCAGTAAGGCTGTTCCTACAAGTTCTTCCAAACCCTAAACAACACCGAGTTTTCCAATATAGGACAGTCTTTTACTTTAGCTTTTCTTAAGTATTTGGGTCAAGTCACAAAATGCTTTCAAAAATATCACTGGTGGGGTAATCTCGGAAAAATGGGTTTCCTTGGCCAACCATGCACTGGCGGCCCTCCTTCTAGCGCTAGAAACTATTGAGGCCTGGAAAATCATAGGAAAAAACAACAAGGGATTCTCCCTAGTCAACGTTCCCAACTATCCCATGACTGTTTGGTGTAGGGAATCTGTCCAGTTTGCGGTCCGGCTACCGTAGGTCAAGTAACAAAAATAAACGGTTTTATCGGTTGCGACCCGATCCACCGTATATATTTTTGTATTTTTGACTTAAAGGATGATATGCAAGTGCCTACTTAACAGGCAGAGTAATAAAGAATGCAAGGAGTATTCACAATGTGATGTGCAGGTTCTTACCTCTCATCTTAAACTCTCAAGCATCTAAATCACACACAGCAAGAAAATAAATCTAACTACCTACCTATCCTCAGGGAGAAAGATGGTAACTTATTAATGAGTAATGTATCTTGTGCATGCATTATAAAGAGAAATTACATATAGCCGACACTTCTTCCAAAAACACATGAACAATTAAAGATATTTAAACGACCAGATAGCCAATTGCTTAAGAACAACATTCATTACTCATGGTGGTAATTTCCATAAAATAAACCAGAAATCATTCAAACAAGAACATAGGTCCTAAGAGTCAGAACGATCTCATAGTTAGTGGACAAGAGCTGAAAACGAAATAGTTCCATTTCAACAAATCCATAGCATAACATTTGAACATCCCACCAAACTTTCTCCAACAGGTAGACTGTAATTCTTTATTGCAAAAGGAAATAGTTCTTCTTACAATATATCTTTACTAATCTAACTGGGAAAAAATCCCCTTCCTTTCATCTAAATCCTCTATATTTATACAAAAGAACAAGACTGTTGGGCCTCCTACGAATAACTGTTGGGCTTCCTACGAATAAATCTTGCGCTTCCCCAACTCTTCGCCTCCCAAAATTTGCTTTCACTAAGTGTTTATAAAATTTACAACATATTACAAAGTGAACAAATGTTCATGAGGAGGGCCCCGCTTGATTATTTAGAAATTTATTCCACGCTGAATCCTCTACGGTGATACTTTCAAATTCAAAAGATTCCAAGAATCAAATATTTATTTCGAATTTTGCAGCTTGGTTTTTGATAGCTTCTATTCTGGATGTGCTTAGGTGAAGTTGATCTTCTAACATCTTCACACTAATCGTGGAATGATCTACCTCATTCCTGAGGGTCTGTTCATCTAAAGATTTAATGTGCTATATTCTCCTTTCATCTTCTTGGTACCTTCTTTGCAAAATTTCCACAAACAGGCTGTGGTCCGGAAAAGCATCCATTCTTTGTTCAGCCTATACCTGGCATTGATTATAAGTAATCAGAAGTATTCTAAAGAATTCTGTACATGCCCCTCTTGTATTTTTAACAGCCTTCTTGAACTCCTCGGCTGTGTTGATGGAAAAATCCAACAAGTCATAGTCTTTCCTAAGGGCCTGTTGATATTTTGAGGGTAACTCTGCAAGAGCTTCTTCATTAGCTTCTAATCTTTCCATCCTTCCTGTTAGGACTTCCAAGATGTCCTGAGATCTGTCAACAAAATATGAGGAGGTCTCCAAAATCTCCTCCAACCAGCTGTCTACCTGCAAAACCGTGCATCTTTCCTCCTCTATGGCCACCTGTAGTTGAAGCATCTTGGCTCTCTATGCCAGAACGTGCTCCTTGAAAGGTTGAAGACTAACTTGTTGTTCCTTGGTCTCCTCTAAGGTTGTTGTCAATGAGGTAATATTCTCTCTAAGTTCTACCTTTTGCACTTGAGATTGCCTCTCACCTTCCTCCAAGGTTGTCTTATGCAACTCCAGATCCTTTATCTTTCCTAGCAGCTCCTCCTTCTCTACCCTCAACTCTTGATATTCCTACTGTACTTTCTTTAGACACTCTTGGGCGGTCTCCATAGATATTTTCTCTATTTGGAGGACCTGCAGTTCAGCTTTTGAAGAATTGATTTCCTTTTTTATGTCTTCAAACTTTCTTTTTAACCTATTTTTTTCTTCTCTTTCCTTTCTCAGGGTATATTTGAGTTGAGAAGAAGACTTCTTTGACTGCTCCAGATCCGTCATTATTTTATCTACATTGTCCTCTGAAGCGTGGATCAATGCAGCCCCCACTCTGATAGTGAACCTGGGATCTCTGTCTGTCCCGTATACAATGGTTGTATCATTTATCATCTTACCAGATAGCCCCAAGGTTTCAACCTTCCTCTCGGTTCTCTTTACTATCCTTTTATTTTCTTTATCATAAAAGATAGTATTAAAATCCAGTACCTCTTCCCCTTTCTTCTGTTCAAAGGGGATTAGCCTAAGGGTGGGGGCCATAGATTGTCCTGGTGTGCTGGTAGCAGGTACTTCAGAATCTTTAATGTCAGGGTTTTCCAAGTCCTGAGCTTGATTGTATACTACGTCAGCAGCTGATTGCTCTATCACTGCTTGTGTCAGCTTTATCTTTTCTGCTTTTTTATTCTTCAGCTCCTCATCTATCTTTCTTCTTCTTTCCTCTTCTTCACTTTTGGCATCTTATTTTGCCTTTTTGAATGCCTCTTGTGCAACTCCTCTTTTCTCCTCCTCCTCTCCTTTTAGCCATCCTTCGGCTTCTTGGGATAACCTATGAGATTCTTCATTTCTTTTCCTAGTTTCCTCCTCCTTGGCCTTTGTCTGCTCATCCTGTCCCTTTCCACCTTTGGTGGTGATTTTCTTTTTAAACCTTTTCCTTCAGGCCGTCATGTTTAGTGCACTGCAAACAATGGACTCCTCTTTGTCCTAGTGGCTAGTGTACTCAAAATGGACATTAGCCTCTTTGTAGTGCTCTGCAACCTTGTTATGGGATTCATTCCTGTGGAAAGGCATTTCCCCAAAATGGAACTTCTCCAACTCCTCCACGAACTCATCGGCCTTCTTTAACCTAGTAAATTTGTAACTCCCCAATCTAAAAGGCAAAGATGGGTATGATTCCTTCTTATGTTCAAATAAAAAACTTCCTATGCCATCTAGGAAGACTTATCTAACTGCCTCTTTATGAATTATATAGTCTATGGCATACTTAGGCAGTAGTGAGGGTTCTCTAGAGCCTTCGAGCATTCAAAAATATAGCCCATCCTCAGTCAAGTAATAATCCACATACTCTTCAATCACCTGTAATGCGTCCTCCGACATGCAATCGCATTCTTTTAAGAAAATCAGGGTATACAATGGCATAATGAAATGCTCACACACCTCCCTGTAGTGATTATGGTATTTGTGGGCCCACAGTGGCTTGTATGCTGAGTAAACTGGCGATCTTTCTCAATCCCAAATGCACCTCAGGTTGGGGAAGGGTTGATTGCATATTATGCAATCAATCAATATGGAGCTCATGTAGAACTTTGATTTTTTTTGGGACACCCCCCCTAATGCTGATGCCATGCAGGCCGAGAGGCTATTGGACACAATGTTGGCCCAGTTGAAAATGGTCCCCTATGTTGCAACATAGAAAATGATCGATACCCACTCCAATTTGAAGCTTTTACCATGGGCTCTCACGGAAATCCTGTTGAGCATTAAGGCGATGAAACTGTAAGGGGTTCTTAGACTTGCAGTGTCATATTCTCCAGTTGGCCTGGTTCTAAATTTTTTCCCAGGAACGAGCTTCCTCTTGAGTGTCTCGAAAAGGTCCATCCTGATGCTTTTCAACCAGTCTTCAGTCATATATATTTGTGCTTCTGGAAAGTGGTAGGAAAGGGATACATATCCAGGGCTATAAGCAGCATAACCCTGTTTATCAACATTTTCTAGGATCATAATGGTCACATATTCCCTGGGTAGAATCCACCCAATCACCTCTGAGCATGGAAAGAGTTCAGGTCTCGTAGCAATCTTCATTAATGAAGACCTCTCTATGTTGACATAGATGTTTTCTTCCTCAAAACCTATGTCAGGCACATCTCAGCGCGTAATCAATCTGTATATTTCTCCCCACTGATATTCGGGCTCTACACCAATTATGCACTTGGTATCTTCATAAATATATTCAACTATGGTGATGAATTCAATGTCGGGTTCCTCTTCAACCATGGGGGCCTTCTTCTTTTGACGCTTATACATCTTAAGTTCCGAGTAATTTCCCTGTCATGTATAAAATTGTAATTTAGGTTCTGTTAGGTAAATCCAAACAACAGTTAAAGATAAGGATAACAATATAAAGGTTTTACCTCATATGCGTTAAACATGACTGTAGTTAATAAAAATAAGCAAAACATGTTCAAACAAATTCTCCTTCCCGAACAACTAAAACCAGCTTAGTCCAACAATGTTTGGATGTAGAAAAACAAGGCCTTTGTCACAAATGAAAATAGTCCCGGGCCCTCTCTCGGCATCATGACCTACACGTTACACGGACACCTGAGGCACTTAATCTAAAAATCTCAAGGGGAATGCTACCGGTGAAAGCACCCTAGAAAACTGTACATGCTCATCTCATTTTCCATCCCAGATCGGGTAATGCGATACTACCCCAGACCGGTTTGGGGTTTGAATTCGACCACGAACAGCGTCTCCCTAAGCAGTGAACTGGAAATAGTAATAAGGTATTGTTTTTCAAAATGAGGGTGACCAGACCAGAGGAAAAAAACCCGGTATTCCCTATGAAAACCATGAAAGACTTCCCCGGATGGCCGAACACAAAATGGGGCAAACTGGTGCAGATAGCGTCATGGCTGTCTGCACTAGTTTCCCCAACAATCGAGTGCAGGCTGTAAGACATAATGACCATAGAAGAAAACATCAAGTAAACCACAAAGACCCCCCCTCCACTAATAGTCACACCATTCACCTCAACATATATACATGTCAAGACGGGAACCTAAGTAAAACCCTAACCGCGAAGACAAGAAAATAGCTCATCCAATTGAACGTAATGGGAAAGAAAGCACAAGGGTCTACTTGGAACTGCTGCATGACTGGGTAAAGGAATCATAGATCTTCCAACAAATCATAAGAGTGACTAGGAACTGGGTAAAGGAAGGGAGACATAAGCAATAATAGATATGACAATTATGGAATCAAGATATAGATCAGACACAGGGTTAAGTCCTTGAACAGTGAGCACGACACATAGATGACTCCAAGGCATCTTTTTAACTTTATAGATAGAACAACTAGACTTATTTGTCATGTAGGAGACATGATCAGATTCCCCAGGTAGAACTGACAAGAGGAGGAGTAAGAAACTCAAAGTAATAGCTGAACTGAAAGTGAACCTTGAGACATGATTATCAGAAAAAATAGAGAGTGCTTTGTTCAAGGATGACATGCTGCCACTAACTCAAAACCAAAAGAAAACTTATTCCTTACCTTCCCTATTAAATTTTAATGAGTCCAGGAAAGTCAACTCAAATCTCTCTTGATTTTTTGACAAGCTTGAAGAGAAGAGGGAATAATGCTTGATAGTGTCATTGATTCGTGGATTTTATGAGCCCGAACTAGTACATGCTCAACTGGTATTTTCATATTTAGAGAGTTTGAAAATTACAAAGAAGACTCCAGGGGGGTCCTTTTTCATCCAATTTAGTCTCCTGAGGCTGGAAAAGTATAAAACATACCACAGAAGAACTCTCTTAACTTCTGTAGAAGAAAAGGTGAACCTTTTTTGTACTTATTCAGGGAGGTCTAAAAAAGGTTAAATTACCACCTACCCAACAATCTTTAAAGAACAACATATAGCTTGAATTTTACGAGTGTGAAGGAAAGTAAGATCACTCGAAAAGATCCATTTGAGTATGAGAAATGGGGCTTACAACAATACAATCGATGCTTTGTTCTTTAGTGTTTAGCGAGCATGACAAAGACATAAAGTACACTCGAAATATTTTTCATGTTTAGGTCTAGAGAACAAAAAAGAGAAAACTAAGCTCAAACCGGGTGTTCCTTTTTCGTAAATTTAGTCCCTCGGGTCTGGAAAAGTGATAAACCTGTACCTAAGAATACTCTTCTCAATTCCATAGAAAAGAGAGTGATCCTTTCTCGTATTATTCCACATGGTTCGAGAAAGAGATAACCTACCACCAATGTAGATGCCCATTCACGTATTATTAACAAGTTTGAATGAACAAGTTAACTCGGCAGTCAAGTCTTTTTTTAAGGAGTTAGACCCGGGCCTAAAGAAACTCCATAAGGGCGGGGAGTCCTATAAAGGGATAGCTTGTAAAAAAAGACCAAAATGAGGCTCAATTTGGCATGAAAAATATCTAAAAAGATTCCCCTGTACCTAAGACAGCTGCAGCATGAGTATCAAAAGACAAAATATGTTCTAAATGGGAATACTCATGAGAGGAAGGCCCTATCCACAGAAGAACAATGGTAAAGACAAGGAGCTAATGGTTAAAATACCATAGTCCGTGGTCAGAATGTTAATTGGTAGTTTTAATATGGAATAGGTAAAAATGTAGAATGCATGTGAAATGATAAAAAACCATCCTATATGAGCAAAAACACCTTAAAATTATGACAAACTTGTTACAAGGAAAAAATATGTGGTATTAGTTTTAGAAATTGTGAACTATAGGGAAAAACCCCACTTTAAGAAATAAAATTTCTATAAATAGTTCAAAAACATAAATAAAAATCACCATTTGAATTTTATCCATAAAATACAAGTTTTCACCTCTACCTTCAATTGCTTGGTGTGGATAATCCGGTGGACCAATTCTGAATCCGCAAGTGTTAGGTAATACTACACTCCATGCTCTTCAATTTGATCCAAGCATTTCTCAAAATTAGGCCCTAATTTTATGTTTTTAAGTGCCCTCAACCAAGCAACGTTGTGTACATGGGTTCACTATATTGAAACTTGCGTACACGCGTTCTGTACGCGGGTTTCCCGAAGGACAGTCATGTACAGCATGTGACATGCCTTAATAGACAGTGATGTATGCTGCGTGAGGTGAACAAGAAGCATATAGGGTCAAAAATTTGAAATTTTACATGAAACTGAAAGTTTGCAAATGCTTGTTTACTAGGTTTGAAGATGGTGCTTGAGTGGAGGGAGCACGAACATGAAGATATGGATCAATACGTACTCCAAGATGTCCCCACTGTGAATGTTTTACATTCAAGTGGGTTGTTAAAGTTTTTTTGTACCTCACCTATGTGGGCCAATGTCTGCCTTTTAGAATTATTGATAAATTATTGGGATCATGAATTGGGCTTGTTTGACCTTCAAGGTGATTCCTTGGAGATTACTTCAGAGGATATCTATTTCATTGAGGGTCTATCACGACGGGGAGCTCCAGTAAAATTAGAAGGCATTGGCAGAGGTAGTGATCCTCTAAGTGTCCAAAATTATATTGGTGTATACTGTGCACCGGGAACACAAAAGAGGGGTAGTTGCATCCTAATTATACACATATGTGACCTTCCTCTATAGGTATTGACAAGCACCATAGTGAGGGTTACAGGATCATCTTCTCTTCATCTTGTGACACGGAACCAGATGAGACTAGTAGTGGATTATATGTAGGGGGCCCTATATGACTGGTTCTCAGGGGTGATCCCGATTATAAGAAAACATCTCTCTGATTGTAAGAGAGGAAGGAGGAAGAATTTTGGATATTCTAGCATATTGGTAGCCTTCTTCTTTGAGAGAGTGCCAGGATTGAGCCCTGCAGTACCCTTGCTAGTTCGTTCTCCTCGTCATCCTAGGCTGAATAGATGGGGAGATATCTTCCTCTGCTAGGGAGGTGGTGGCTTAGTGCAGAGTGTCTATGATGATGACTGTTACTTTTGGTGGGAGTGTCAGTTGCTAGATTTGGAGCAGTTTCCATATGCTAGAATGGATTTTCGGGGTGATGCAGACCTCATCCTCCCTCCAAGAGGAGCATGGGGAGAGTTAGGTAATTTTTTATTTTCAAATTTTTCAAATTTTTATGAATTTTAAAATATAGAGATATATACATATGTATAAGAGTTCTAATCCTATTAAAATGTCAAAATGTATATATTGGACCGGTCTACCCTAAAGGGCATCCACGCATGTATGTGTGTCCTATCTTGGGAGAAGACCAGGGGATGATTAGGGTTCTGGAGGGGAAGCTGGCCAAGCTTACCCAGAGAGTACCCACCTTACGGATTGAGCACATCCCATCCATCATGCAGGAGTTCGTGGTTGGTGTACCACCTGTCTGGATACGCCTTTTGAGGTGGGTAGCCAGATAAGTAGTAGTATACATAGATGTTGTTGAGGCTGCTGAAGCTGAAGAGGCTGAAGAAGCCAGAGTACAGAGTGGTCCAAGTGACCAGAGTGGTCCAGCTTCGATCTAGGGCATTTGATGGACTTTGATCCATATTTTGTATATTTTTTGTATATTATACAGTTATGACTAGATCTGAGGATCAGATACTCGACCTATCTATGGATAGATATTCACACACACACACACACACACACACACATATATTGTCGGTTTATTTACAAATGTTTTTTATGTGTTTGTTGTATATTTTTATGAAAAATGTGTTAAATTCCAATCCAAGATGTAATTAGTGTATGCGTTATTTAATGAATTTTGATTTCTTGGAATATGATTGAATGTAATGAACTCAAAATTTCTTTCCAATAACCTAACTTGCATAAATTGGCATAATAGAATAGGGTTCTACACTTGGTAAGCTTGATTGAGCTAGGAAACCACCAGTTGAGAGTCCAGTTGGACTTCCAGCTGAGTGATAGCATGTGACAAAGCATCCCATAGAAGCTCAATAATTGCCCTATATTCAGCCACATTATTGGAAGCAAGACCTAAGCAAGTGCCTCCTGATGCAACTAGCTATCCTGAGGACGAATAAATGACCCATGCAGCCGAAGCTAAATTACAAGTTTGGCGATTAGCTCCATCAGCGAAACCTATGAACCTCTTGGAAGACATCTAAAACAACCAGTAGATGGTATAAAAAACACAAACTGACAAACTATTAATGTACATAAAAATACATACAATAAAATACAAGAAAAAGTAATAAGCATAAGCATAGTACTTTTTCAGGTAGATCCCATTTCTAGGCTCAGCCAACTTATTCCCATCGAAATCTATCAATTCATATGTGCCTTTCTTTAATACTTTTGAGACGATATAAGGTCCTAACCACATAGACCTGAACTTTCCTATCCCCAGGGGTTCCTTGTCTTGGTCCCAGAGAAAAACAAGTTCTCCCTCAAAGAAAATTCGAGGCTTGACCGATTTATCATATTGGATTTTGGCTCTATTTTTATGAGCTTGGTTTGTTGTCAGTGCATCTCTACACTATTCATCAAGCTGTTCTAAATTTAATAGACGTTCTTCAAGCTCAATCATATTTGGTAACACATGAATAGCAATTTTGAAAGACAGTATTTCACATTCAATTAGGGTAACAAATTCCACTCCATGGATGAGTTGGAAGGTGTTGGGCTTAGGGCAGACCCAGGTTCTATACTTTTGTCTTCACACCAACAAAATACCCACAACACAAGATATAACATGGTTCACCCCCAGTGTAGGGGCTATGTCCACAGAACTGTGTTTTATTCAACTCTTTACAAAAACCACAGTTCTGATCTGTGCACTCAGCTGCAGCTACAGATCCCTTCAATTCCTCAAAGATGCACACACAGCGGCAGATCTTCATAATCACCAAAAACCCTCTGCGCACACAGCTACAGAGGTTTTCCATGCACATAGCTGGGACTTAACCTTTCTTACAAAACTAGGCCTTAGCTTCGCATCAAATCATCTTACATCAAAATCCTAACCTGACTCTTTTACAAAAGTGCCTATTTATACAAGTGCACTTATTACAAAACCAAGGGATTCAACCATGGGCACCCCGAAACCCTAAACCTAAACTTAAACCATGGGTTAATTATAGAAATAGGGCTTTGACTCAACCCCGACATCCCTAAGACTATTTTGCATCACAACTCCGCTTACAAGCTTCCACAAAAACCGTGAAGTTACCAAAATTAAGGACCGTTAAGGTGCACGTCCCAATAGGCCCCTAAGACTCACCAGTGTCCCATCGTAGGACACTCTGCTGCTTTTCTGGTGGTAGAATCTTGTTGGTGAAGATAGTAAGCTACTTGCTGCGGCTACATCGCTGCAACTATCATCTTTAATTCTCCTACCCTCCTGCTCCCTTATATGCATGTCATCATCATCATCCCTTCTGCTACTGCTACCACGGTTGTGGCTTGCTTGATCCTTCATACTTTCATCCTTAGAAAAATACCTATGTTCCTTACGACCATCTCTCATGCTGTTGTCTTCCTTCGTCATATTTATGATGGTCATGGGAGTCATTGGGCCTTCTAAATCTATCAGCGACCCCATCCCTTGAACTACCTCCCGTTCATGTCCTATCGAACATTTGACCATCCACAACTTTGGGTCGTTAACAGGCGGTACCCCTGGGATTTGCATGTCACTGTTCTCTTGTATAAGACAAACAACTGCCTCCATTCTACCGAGTTAGGAGGATACATCTCAGGATCCTTCGGCGTCTTTCCTAAGGGCTTGTGCCTTTCTTCGTTTCGCTTAGAGCGAACTTCTGCCTTAAATTTCTTTCTGGTTGATCATGTCTGCATTGGCTGCTTTGGCGTTGGGGACATCTCCTCGCAGGGTGGAGTGCTCATAAGGTTCCGCAGACCTCTCTCCCTAAACTCTCGTAACAATTCCTGGACTTCGCAATCATTCGACATGGTGCTAACTGTAAAAATGCACAATGCAGGAGTCGCAGGCCTGTGTGGCTTCTTATAGAATCCTGTGACAAAATCTGTCATCATGGTGCATTAATGACACCAAATATGCTGGAGCGGTGGTAAATATTGTCCACACGGCACTAGATTTTCCCAATATATCATCATTACAGGCAGTTAAGGCAGTTCACGTGCTGGTGCCGCCAAGTCTAGTCTATCCGACCAGTCACATTTTAGGCTGCGACACACCTTTCTTCTTCGACATAACCACTAACTTCAGCTTTGCCACAATGAGTACCTTCGACACAATTTTGACCTTCGACCCATCCTGACCCAAGGGGCAACCAAACTTCAACCTTCGAAGTTTGACAGTCTGCAACACTTCGTAGCTTTGAGAACAGCTTCATTATAGTCTAGTACCCAATTTCAACTATTCTTGGTACTTAGACTCTTCTTCTGGCTATTACTTCTGATCAGGGGGTCCAGGCTTATCCCTGTACTTCTTTAATCTACTTCCATTCACCATGGAAGGTAAAATTTCTCCATTCAATTTAGCTAACTGGACTACACCACCATCAGTAACTCTCTGCACTATGTATGGTCCTTTCCAATGTGTCTTGAACTTACCTGGTAATTTCATGAATTTACTGTCATATAAGAGCACAAGATCACCATTCTAGAACTGCTTCTTCTTAATGTGTCTATCATGCCATACTTTTTCTCGAGCTTTCTGTACTTGCTGCTAGAACCCTGCAATGAATCTGTCTTCTTCAAGTTCTAGTATCTTTGCCAGCCTTTCTTTCAACATAGCTAGGTCATCCATCTCTGTGAAAGCAGATATTTTGAGGCTAGGAACAATGTACTCCATGGGCATGACTGCTTCTTGTCCATAGACCAACCTAAAAGGTGTATGGCCTCTCAACTTCTTGCAGGTGGTTCTATAAGCCCATAGTACTGCTGGAATTCTAAGATCCCAATCATTTTTGTTAACATTGCAAACCTTTGTCAGAGTGTGTTCAAGGTTCTTATTAAAGTCTTCGATAGTTCCATTTGCTTGAGGATAATAGGCAGTACTCTTCTGATGATATACTTGAAATTCTTCAATCAAGACTTCAATAGTCTTATTTAGGAAATGTGATCCTTGGTCACTCATAAGGATTTTAGGACACCCAAATCTTAACAAGATGTTATCGAAAATGAACTTCGCAGCTATAGCAGTGCTACAGTTCTTGACTAGTTGAGCTTCGGCCCAACGAGTAAGGTAATCAGTTGCTGTAATAATGTATCTTGCTCCATATTTCTTTGCAGGGGGATTAATTGGTCCAACAAAATCAATAGCCCACTTGTCAAATGATCATAAATTTACCTGTGGAACCAAAGGCATCTCATCCCTCCTAGACGGTTTTCCTGTCCTCTGACAAATGTCACAGTTGTGGCAATACTCTCTTGCATCCTTATGAATCGTAGGCCACCATAATCTAGTTGTCAGAATCTTCTGAGCTATAGCTTTTCCTGCATAATGACCTCCTTCTGCTCCAGAATGTGCCTCAGCCAAAATCAAAGGATTTTCATGCTCCAGGACACATCTGTGTAGTATTTCATCTGGTCCCACCTTATATAGTTGTTCTGCTGTTAAGGTAAAGTCAGCTGCTCTAACCACCAACTGCTTCTTCTAGTGTGTTGTCATCTCAGCGGGTGAAAAACATGTAGACAAGTATTGAACAATATCCTGAAAATAGTCATCAACCATCTGGATGGTAAACAAATGGGCATCAGGAAGACCTTCATCCAAACTAGTGGGCTCTACTCCTGACTTAAGCCTCGACAAGTGGTTAGGCCCTAGGTTAAGTCTTCCAGGCTTAACTATGATTTCAAAGTCATATTCCTGAAATAGAATCAGCCATCTACATATCCTTCTACCTAACACAGGCTTGTTAACCAAATACTTCAAAGAAGAATGGTCAGTGAACATCTTAAAATGAGATCCTAACAGATAATGTTGAAACTTCTGCAAGGCATAAACCATATCTAGACCTTCTCGTTCTGTCGTAGTATAATTATTTTCAGCTGTGGACAATTTTCTACTTGCAAAATCAATAGGGTGATCAATATTACCTTCACCTGACTGAGCCAATACTATACCCAGACCAATGGAGGATGCATCGACATGCACATGAAACTCCTTATTCCAGTTAGGGAATACTAAGATAGGTGTAGTTACCATCTTTTATTTCAAAATATCCAAGCTTTCCTGACACTCAGGTGTCCACTCAAACTTAATATATTTCTTCAATTTATTTTCCATGGGGGCTATAATCTGAGCATATCCTTTAATAAATTTCCTGTAATATCCAGTATGACTAGGCGTAGTACGAAGCTACTTAACAGACTTCAGAGGTGGAAAGTTCACAATAATGGCTATCTTCATAGGATCCATCATCAATCCTTGCTTACATACAATGTGACCTAGCATAATTCCAAAAGGTGTACAAAAGATACACTTTTTCAAGTTCAAGGAAATTTGATGCTGTCTACACTTGTCCAGCATAAGTCTTAAACTGGATATATGATCTTTTAATAAACCAAAGATAGTCCAATCATCAAAGTAAACTTCCAAGAATATATGTATAAATTCCTTAAATGCAGATATGACTACTCTGGAAAACATAGCAGGTGCATTCTTCAATCCAAAAGGCATAACTGTATATTGAAAAGATCCCATCTCTGAAGCGAAGGTTGTTTTGTGTCAATCCTCTGGAGCAATTCTGATCTGATGGTAACCGGAAAATTTATCAGTAAAAGAGTACACTTCTTGACCTCCAACATTGTCTAAAACTTCATCTATAAAGGGAGTAGGGAAATGATCATGTAAATAGGCATCATTCAGCTTCCTCAGATCAACACAGAATCTAATTTCTCCCTTGGTCTTCTTTTCTTGCACCACCATAGGACTGACCCATTCGGATTCTTCAACAGGCTCAATGATTCCTGCAGCAAGCATCTTATCGAGCTCCAGGATGAATTTTTCTTTATACTTAGGGTTCAGCCTATAAGGGCATTGTTTCACAGGCTTCACATCAGGTTTCAAAGGGATTTTTATCACTCCTATATCGCCAAGGATACCTTTCACTTCTGAGAACTTCGTCAGAAATAGGTCCTGATACTCATGGAGAAGTTGGGTCACTTTACTCACCATTTCTTCATCCCAATAATCTCCAATGGTAGCATACTTGGGCTGTTTTTCTGAGCCGATGTTTACTTGCCTTGTCTTCAAGGGTTGAGTTACTTCAGGTGCTTCGACTACTGGTCCGTGTACTTCGCAGCATCCTTCTGACTCAATAATGTTAATGTTGCGCGAATCATCATCCTTGTCAATTGCGAGGTTATAACATTCTACTGCATTAGCTTCTTGTTCCTTCCAATCAGGTTGGTATTCTGCTATTTCTTAATCATCAAACACTTTAGTATGGATCAACCTAACAGCTACGTCTAAAGCAGGACAAACCTCATTAATAGAAAATGTAAGCACAAAACTATCAACAAGACTATCCCAACTTACAGTACCATGGCGAAGCTCTACCTCCACATACCAGTTCTTTGCTATAGGTTCCAGGTTGTGCACAAACCTATGTACCCATTCTTGACGAGGTACATGCTTCCATGCTTCGTAGCATTTCTCCAAATGTTCCTGAGGCTAGTCTTACCATTAAACCTGCTTTGCACCTCCTGAGGTTGATCCATGAATCTCAGGCAAAGGGACTTTTGACAAGCTTCGAAACTATGAATGTACTTTTTATGACCATTCCACCATCTGGCTACTATGGCTTTGAATGCTGAATCTAGAGTCTCCATTTTCTGTGAATCTGGTACCTGCTATGAGAATTGGTTAATAAAATATTTAGGGTTGGTCAAGCCATCAAAGGTAGGCAAGACTCTTGTCTATGACCCAAGCCATCTGAGAGACTTGGTAATTCTTGCACATCGATGTCCATGTAGCTCATAAAGTCAACTTTGCCAATTTTCTAAGCCTTCATCTGAATCAGTCATGCAGGAGTTGTCACACTGCCAATCCATTATACCTTCAGCAGTAGGATCAACATAATATTCTTCCTTAGCTGTGATGTTGTATATATGATCCAAAACATCATGATCTTCATCTCTAACTGGCTCTGTGTACCTTTCTCCTTGAGAAGGGTCCAATGATACTATGACTCTCAAACCTTTCCCTTCAAAAGTTATATGTCTCTTCTTAAGGTTGATTACTGCATCATTGGCTATTTCCCATTCAATTCCTAGCAAGGATGGATAGGGATTGCTATCATCAATTATATCGATGACTTCAAAATTTGCTAAAGTGTTGACTCCATCTATATCCACTGGTACACTAGGGAGTCTTCCTAGGGGCATAATGTTCTACTGATTGGCTAATCTCAACTGTATATAGGGGACCATTCAAGGGTATTTTTTTCCATTTGTTCCCATGTCTTCCTAGTTAGGAAATTTACTTCTGATCCCAAGTCTAAAATGATGTCAGTCATGTCATACTCTCCTATCTGAGCATGCAATCTCATTTCTCTTCTAGTTCTTCTGACTCTATTAACAGTTTTTTCCTTACCAGAGCTTCGCTGAGGCTCACAAGAAGCAATAAATTTTTGTAACTCATTCAAAGCATTTTGATTCCTTAAGAGCTTCATACAACTCTGTAAAAATGATGAAAGTGTACTTACTTTATCCGTCGAAGCTTCTTGAGACTGTAACTGCTATTGATGTTGTTTCCCAGGTGCTACTGATGTTCCCGGATTAGAAAAATCTTTTTTGGATTCCATAAATGTTTCTTTTTCTCTTCCCACATCAAATGCTAGAATTTTCTCTGGGGTCTTATGGACCCAAGCCTCGACAGGATGTTTTTCCTTAGTCTGTACTTGCGTCGTAGCTCCACTCCTGGTAACAACGTTAATGGCTGGGACAGGTCTTTGCTCCACAGAAATCATCTAAATGTTGTGAGTAGGAGGGGCATTTCTTTCTTGTATATTGGCTATCAACTATGGGAATTGCTCAATCACATGATCAACTGCTCTATAATATCGACATGTCGTATTTGGGTTTCGACAGTCTCTAGCTACATGTCCTTCCTGATTACAGTTATAGCACACAACCTGGCCTCGACCTCTTCCGGCCATACCACCACGACCACGACCTCCAAAAGTACCTCGACCTTCGCGGTAACCATATCCCTCATTGCCTTGTGCATCATTTTTTACCCTATAAGCATCATAGGTACGCTCTCTCATGAGGTCAAAGCTGTGACATTCCTCTTTGTTGTGTCCAACTGACTTACAGAACTTGCAATAAGGATTCTTAGGTACCTGAACATATCTTTGCAGTAGATAACAGTCTTCAGGCCGATGCTAACCAGTTGTTCTACAGATCTCACAATATAGAACACTAGGGTTAAATAGGTTTGGTGCACCAGTATTAAGGTAATTTCTTAACGCAGGACATTGTTCCTTGTCATGACCTTCTATCCTTCATCATGTACACCAAACCTCTTTGTGAATAGACTTCCCCTTCTTCATGTTGCGAAGCTCCAAATCCATTTCTGCCAACTGCACTTGTATTTGGGCTATGCCAGAATTATCTTCGACAGGATCTGTTTCCAGTGTCATGGCAATCTCCAAAGCCTTTTGCTGATCAGCAAACTTCTGTTGCATGAGTGGAGTCCTGATATGAGGTAAGAGGGCTGCAATGAACCATTATTTATGTTGTGCTGGTCCAATAGTGAAACTAACTTGATCTAGCAGAACTTTTAACCTCTGATCAAAGTCCCAAACTGATTCTCCTTGCCTCTACTGAATCTCTTTCAGTTCAGTTATACACCGTGACTCTGATTTAGGATTCTTGAACTCTTTGATCATTGATGCCTTAATATCAGCCAAGACATGGTTCTGAGTACTGGAAAACGTCATAAACCAGGTCAAAGCGCGGTCTCTAAAAGAAGTAACTAGCTGTGTTCTTCTTGTATCCTGATCCATAATGTTCTTGGCAGTCCACACAGCTTCGCATAAGAACCAAAACTGTTCTAGATCCTTCGATCCAGTTCCTTTACATATTGGGATCTTTATGTCATCATTCGTAGGGCCATAGTAGGTCTAGGGAGGGAGGGAGGGGGACTGGTAGTAGGTGGGGGGGAAATTACTGGGGTAGACTGACCTGCGACAGGAATACTCGAGCTAGGGTTACTTTCAGACTGCGACGGGTTCTCAGGGAGAACAGATCTTCACTGCGGGGTTACCAGAGGGTTTCTAACATAAGGGGTTTCTTCGGGCTCCGAGTCTGCTAGACTTACAGGGGTATACTCAGTATTCTGACCTAGGGTATAGAATCCAAAATTTCTCTTGTATCTTTTACCGCTTTGCAGCAACCCACTTTGATCATCGAAGTCACTTTCGCTTCCAAACATAAGTTAGTACTACTAAATCTAACAGTCTGATTCAATGAGCAATATATCTTTTTCAGCCAAGAGCATTTTAATTTTCAAACTAAAGGAATTCAAGTACTTACCCCTTGGTCCTTTGATCCCTCTTGAGCAGATACTGAGTTCAACTGAAAACAGAACCAATTTGTTGGGCTTAGGGGAGACCCGGGTTCTATACTTTTGTCTTCGCACCAACAAAAGACCCACAACACAAGATATAACGTGGTTCACCCCCAGTGTAGGGGCTACATCCACAGAACTATGTTTTATTCAACTCTTTACAAAAACCACAGTTCTGATCTGTGCACTCAGCTGCAAATCCCTTCAATTCCTCAAAGTTGCGCACACAGCTGCAGAGGTCATCCATGCACACAGCTGGGACTTAACCTTTCTTACAAAAATAGGCCTTAGCTTCGCATCAAATCATCTTACATCAAAATCCTAACCTGACTCTTTTACAAAAGTGCCTATTTATACAAGTGCACTTATTACAAAACCATGGGATTAAACCATGGGCACCTCGAAACCCTAAACCATGGGTTAATTACAAAAATAGGGCTTTGACTCAACCTCGACACTCCTAAGACTATTTTACGTCGCAACTCCGCTTACAAGCTTCCACAAAAACCGCGGAGTTACCAAAATTAAGGAATATTAAGGTGCGCGCCCCAACAGAAGGGGGAGAAACCCGTAGCAATTTTTACATGGGTTCAATACACCCAAAGAGCAGGGTACATCATGATATGCTAGTTTGAACGGGATACATTAATAGTACATTTGAGGATAGTTTTCAAAGTTTTATTAACAGCCTCAAGTTGACCATTGGCTTGAGGATAGAACGAGGATGAATGTTCCTGTCTAAATCCTAGCATAATGGCCAGTTTCGTCATCATGCTATTTTGAAAATGACTGCCATGGTCAGTGAAATTCACCTTGGGTATACCAAATCGTGCTATAATTTCATTGAACATGAAAAAAGCTGCAGTTTCCCTGTCAGCTCTAAAGTTTGGCATTGCCTCTGCCCATTTTGTAAAATAATCCATGGTGACAATGATATATTTGTGCCCCCCATCCGAGGCTGGGTTACACATCACGTAGACAATCCCCCACTTCATGAAGGGGCCCACCAAGATAAGGGGAAATAATGGAGTGGGATGTGACCGCATCTTCCTGGTGCAAAGCTGACAAGGATGATAGTGCTTCATGGCTTCCACACAATCCTTAAATATCATGGGAAAAAAATAACCAGCACGTAATATCTTCTAGGCCATTTCTAACCCAGATAAATGACCCCCACACGCTCCACTATGGGCATCATTTAGGACAATCTCTGCTTCCTCATGGGTAATACATCGAATAAAAATAGAATCTACCCCCCTATGATATAAAGTATATCCTATGATGAGGTAGTTCTTAGCATATAGTCATAGTTTACATCCTTCTTCCCGCGAGAAAGCTGCAGGATACTTCAAAATCTGGAGATAGATAAGTATATCTTTGTACCAAGGATTAGAGGTGGAAATTAAAAAGATGTGCTCATCTGGGAATGAGTATTCTTCAATGGCTACATCTTCATCTTTTGGAAATTTTGTAATAAGTTCAACAAAAACTAAGGATTTTTTGGATTTGGCAGACTAAAAATCTAAGTCAAACTCTTGAAGAATGACTATCCATTTGTTCAATTTGCCTCCAACTATCCGTCGAGACAAAACATATTGAAAAAGATTAAGATGTAGTGACATAACCTCTGAATAGCATAAACAACTACTAGGCCAATTTCTCGACGTGGGAGTACCTCAGTTTAGGTCCAGCTAAAGCACGGCTAAGATAGTAAACGACATTCTCTTGGAGCCTATCATCCTCCTGGACTAGGACTACCCTATGGTCGACTTCGACGTGGCCATATACGATATAAAATCCCTAGAGTAATCTGGCAGATGCAACATTGGTGCCGACAATAAAGCTTTTTTCAATGCCTCGAATGCGAGTTGTGTAGTTTCATCCCATACAAATGGTGTGTCTAGTTTTAGCATGCACATTAAACCCTTAGTAATCTTGGCATAGTTTACAATGAAACGTCGAAGAAAATTGGACTTTCACTGCAGGCTCTGAAGTTTCCTGATAGAATAAGGAGGAGGCAGATTTACAATGGCCTCAACTTTTAACGGATCGACCTGAATGCCTCTATTAGAAACAATGAATCTGAGCAATATCCCTGACTCGACACAGAATACACACTTGTGTGGATTCAAGAAAATTTTATAGTAGCTGCATCGTTCAAATATCAAATGTAAGTGATATGGATGGTCAATCCTCTTATGAGAATGTGCAGGCATATCATCAAGGTAGGGCTCGACAATGGATTTAAGATCATGGAAGGAAAAATTCATTGCTTGCTGAAAGGTTGCCCCAGCATTTTTCAATCCAAAGGGCATTTTTTTGTATGCAAAGAAAACCCCAAGGACAAATGAAAGCATTTTTATGTTGGTCTTCCGGTTTTATTTGAATTTGATTATATCCGGAGAGAACATCCATAAATGAAAAGACTTCACTTCCCGCACAAGCATCAATAATTTGGTCTATAAATGGCGTGGGATAGTTGTTTTTAGGATAGGGTGTGTTTAAATTTCTGAAGTCAGTACAGATACATATGGTTCCTTGCTTCTTATCAATGGGAAAAAGGTTGGATACCCATTCCATCAAAGATATGGGATAAATAAAACCAGCTTTTAGCAGTTTTTCCACTTCATCCTTCACTGGTGCCGCTTTATGCGGGTTAACAGGTCTCAAATTTTAACGAACAGGTTTAGCGTTAGGGTATGTTCGTATCTCATGCTCGACTATAGATGGATCAATTCCTAACATCTTCTCATATGACCAGGCAACAACGTCACGGAATTCCTTAAACAAGGCGGTATAAATGGCAATCTCCTCAGGAGAGCAGTTTGTGCCGATATGTATATTTTCCACAATGTCAGGATTTACAGAGATGTTGATAGGTATGTTAGCATAAATATTTTCCATATTCCCCTCAGTAAACAGTCCTTCCCTAGGTAAGGGATTAACGAGCGTATCAACATCATCTGTCAGTCTCACCTGAAACTCTTGATTCTCTATCTTGCTTAGCTCTGGAAGAAAATAGGATCGATGATGAATATATTCATAGATATTATTTCATCTGCATATGGCTTCCAGAATGGCTTCATCAAAAGGTAAAACCCATCAAATGCAAAGAGTTTTCTGCCCAAGCAGGAAGATAGACTTCTTCCAATTCCTCTGAGACTGAAAGTGGAACCAGAATGGGATCAATAGTGGTTTGTGTCATAGCTTGATAAGCTACTTCCACTACCGATAGGGGTACTTCAAGTTCATGGTGGGTAGGAAGAACCCAAGGATCAGTCCTATCAACTATCGTAGCAATGGACTTTCCCACACTAGTAGAACCTATATAATTAATAGGAGCTGGAAGATCGAATGTGCCCATCAGTGATGCATACATTCCAGCCCCTAATCTCTGTGTAGTAGGTTTGAACTGATCAACCAATGGCACAATGGACTCATTAGACTCCATGTGGCCTTTTCGAGTAAAATCAAGTTGGTCAACAGTAACCAACTTCCCTTCGTGTGGAAACACTATCACCTGAAAGACGGTCGATGCAATAGAAGACATGGCATAAGTCTAGCTTCTTCCCAAATCAAATTATAGTCCAAAGGTGCATCAATCACCTCTAACTCAACAGACACATATTTTCCTACCATATTAATTTCAAAAGTCGGTAGGATACCATGCAGATGGAATGACCTTCTGTCAAAAGCATTAAGCAGGGTGTTTGATGGGACTAGCTCTGGGGATCCAAGAGCACTCCAACATGAGAAGGACATAACACATGGATAAGCACCCTCATCAACAACTACCCTTCCAATGGTATTTCAACCATGGATGACATTTATTGATAAGGATACATGGTAAGGTAGGTGAATTTTGACATTAGACAAGTGAAATTTCGCCATGAGACTCGATGAGTCCATACTGCCTAAGGCTGCTAAGACTGCATCCCGCTGGGCGGGACAAATCTGTAACACCTCTAAAGTTGACATTGCACAAGGTTTCTGGGCTAAGTATTCAACCATGGAGTAGTTGGATGTATCCCTAGCATTAGGATTATGCAAGGTCTTCTTAAAGACACCTTTCGGTATCTTGGGCATAGTTTCAGCAGGTTTCTCAATCCTGAGAGGGTTAGAAGTTTCACCTATAGACTTACCCTTCTCAGAGGTCTCTTTTTCATAGTTCTTATTCCTTGTATGTAGAAAATTTGAATATTGAACCATGTTGATATAATTGGAGTTAGGGGCATTTGGGGTGCCCCTTGCTGCATTCGAAGCTGAAGAAGAATTCTACCCTTGGGGAAATGGATCCTTCAGGATAGCCAGTTGTTGAGCTTTTAACAACTTATGGGCTTGTTCCATAAGGGGACAAAGATGGGTGAGGTGATCCTCATGGAACAACTTACATGGGAATTTCATCTTTTTCTTTTATTTCTTGCCCCCGTCAGCATTATTTGCGGGTTTCTGCTTGTTTTGATTTCCCTACCCTTTCTTTCCTCTCTTATTTTTCCCACCAGGCTATTGATTAACCCTTCTGAGAGGTCTGTGCAAAAACATTTGCATTTTGGGGTGATGGGGCAGCCTTTGCTGCCTCCACCATAGAATGTTTAACAGACAGCTAATGGAGCTGTTTGGCCAAAGATTCTATAGTGGGAGAATTAACAAACCTAACCACACCATCGGCATGGGGTCCAGGATTAGGTTTCTCTGCATTGTGTGTTGGCCTTGGTGCCTCAGGGATAATCTCATATAAGATCCCAGACTAAGAGTAAATCAAGTCTAATTGCTGGGCCCTAAGAATAGCTTCCTCCTCACTCGTCACTCCTGAATTAGATATGTCCTTAGATATATAAGGCAATAATGATTTAAGGAACCATTCTAGCAAGAACTCAGGAGGAATAGTGCCTTTAATGAGGCTCTTTTTCCTCCTCCACTCTTGGATGTGATCCAAGATGTGGGTGGCCCTATTCTGCTAGAAGGTAGACAACAATTCTGTTCCAAAATCATATCAGACAGGAAGCTAAAAGTGGCTAAGGAATGCGTTAGCCAAGTCCCAAAAACTACTAAACACAGCAGAAGGAAACTCAATGTACCATTTTTCTATAGTACTCATCAATTTTATTTGCAACATCCTCAACCTAACTGAATATTCATTCAGTGAGTTGGAAGAGCACTATAAATGAAAAGTAGTGGCATGAGCCCTAGGATCTTCACCAACTTTGCCTTCGAATTTTGGGATGTCCGAGGGAAATTTGGTGGGGACAGTTGGCCAGGAGGGATCATTCCTCATCGGTTCGTTCATTAGTTTAGACAAATCTAGAAAGTTTAACGTTGCCAGGAAAGGAATATTAGGTTGAACCGAAGCACTAAAAGTTCCAATCTGGGGATTAGAGGGACTTGCCCCCAAATTCCCATATGTAAAGGTGGGGTTGCCCCCTACTTTTGGTTGCGAAGTGGATGGGTTACTTTCAAATAGATTCCATCCATAAGCCACATGATTGTTGGTATAAGGTGCAGTATAATAGGTTTTGGCTACCTTAGTTGAAATGGGGGTTTGAAATACAGGAGCAGGTATCCCTTTGCTAAAAAGTGAAAAGGGAGAGATCATGAACGGAGTAGAGACCTGGGTTTGGAAACCTTGACCATAAGGGTTAGTGCTTCCGAACTGCACTCCTACATAAGAGGATGTTGGGCCTACGTATGGAGTGGATGGGGGTATATGCCCCTCATTCCAAGGAAATCCTTGGAAAAAAGCCGAGGATCCTATAGGACCACTTTGGGCAGCGTGTGTGAAAGAGGTTGGAACTATAGGTACACTAGGAATCCTAGTGACCATACCACCAGAAGAACCTGCTAGGCTTGTGGGAACCAATGGTTGAACCACTCGGTTCACTAGAGTTAAGGGCGTAGTAGGTATGATTGATCTAGGGGTACTTACCAGGGGAGGTAGCACCCCTTCAGTCAGGATGGCTGAGGTGAAAATGAAAGAACTCTCTCCTACACTAGACATTATTCTTCCCACAGGGACACCAATAATGGGTGGATCAAAAGGACGAACCTGAATGATCACAGGATCGTTTAAATCAGTTAGAGGTGTATTAAAATTCCTTGCAAACTCGTCATCTTACAAGTCTTCTATCTCAACTGTGATCAAATTAAGATGGTTTTCCCTAAGTTCTGGTTCACTTGGAACTTCATTAACTCCTATCGGTTCAAATCAATCTTCTATGCCCAATCTCCGCCTTTGAGAAGGAGGTGGAGGTTCCAATGTGATAAGAGGAGGAAGGTTTTGCAACCTTTGTGACCTTCTGATAGGTTGGTCCTCCATGATTGTAAATTTGACAATTCAAACCCTGAGGTTGGCTAAACATAGACAAACCATAGAGAAATCACTATGAAAAATCCTAAAGTCTCAACAATCAGCAAGGGTAAAAGATATGCTTTCTCAAAGAAAGCTGAAAGACAATTGCTTGGTGTCCTTGAAGAGGTTCTTAGGCACAAGCGGAGGAATCACCCATTTCCCTCCTACACTTTCAACAAGGGTTACCTTCCAAGACCTCCCAAGGTGAACTATAAATAGCCTTCTGGTTTACTTATGTATGAACCCTAGATGTCAAGAGAGTAGAGGCTACCTTAACTATACCAACAGTCTGGGGGGAAAGTCACAAGCCTTATTCGTATGCATGGGCAGGGTAGCTGAGCCCAAAACTCTATCTAGGAAAGAATTTCCAGATGTGTAAAAATCCTGATTTACGTTTCAACAAGGAATCAGAGGGTTATCTCCTCAGTCCAATGCCTCCATGCGGCCTCGTGCTTGACTCCCGTTTGAGAGGAGCTTCCCAGATACTATTGATAAAGAGAAGGATTTACCTATCGATTGGCCCACTATGTCTAAATTTAAATACTTATGGGGAGTTTACACTTCCTATCCCACAAGTCTAGCCTAAGCTAGTAGGTGTATGGCCGTAAAAAACAAAAATTACTAATAAATTTTAATTATTGCGTTTATTTTAAGGGCTATTTTTTACTCAAAAGGCAAGTGGAGTGAAATACTATGATGTTTTTGACTCAATAAGAAATGTAAAAAACAATTGGTGTATACTTTCAAATCAAATTATCACTACTTAAAAACAATCTTCTCTTTCTTTTCTTTTTTGTAAATGTAAACTAATGAAAATGCAACGAATAAAGAGAAAACTAAGACTATATTTTTGTAATTTTTGAGATTATATTTGAAAACTGAAAACAAAACTACTATATGCAAAGCAAATGCAAAATTTTCTAATGTTTTCTTTTCACTTTTCAAATTGCTCAAAGACTACTATGCACCTAAATGCACAATACTTGAGTATGCTTGAATAAACTAATTATATAAAATAAGCAAAATGAATTAAAGTAGACTCATAAAACTAAAGATCAACCACCTAAGGAAGACTTGGAACCCTAGCTTGGGTGGACACAATGAATAGAAATCACTGAGATCAAACAAAGGCAAGTCGAAAACCAACACTATTTGAAAATAGAAAGGAAAATACGGTGTCTAGAACCTTGATCACTGATTTAGATAACCAACACTTGAACCTATTACCCAACAGGAGGATCCACTTCAAGTTGCTAACAGAAAGTCAATCCAAACAATAAGAACTCAAGGGATTTACAAGAAAGCACAAGGTATGGCTAACAAGGTCGTTAGACTCACAATGCAATGCTCATAAAGAAGGGCAATCAACAATTTTTTTTTATAGAACGACAGGGACAAGCAAACCCTAACCCAAAAATTTTAATGCTCAGGATTGTACGTGATTGTGTACAAGGGAAACCCACGTAGTGTACGTGACTGTGCTATAGAGCAACCTGCATACGCTGACCTCCATATGCGACTATGTGCAAGATAAAATAGTGTATAGGTATAAAAATTTTAAAGAGGAAAAAATTTAAAGGTCTTCAAACACCACTCTAAGCATGAACCAAGACAAGACACCACACACTGAATCAAGGCAAAGATTGGTCACTGATCTACAGAATATAACCCATAGCATTTTGGGCTCCCCAATAGAGTCGCCAGTTCTGTTGTTTAGGAATAAACACCCTTTCAACCTAGGGTCTAGGGTTACCAACGTACATGTAAAACTTGCAGACAATTAGCTTTAAAGTATAGAAAATAAATAGGAAGATATATTGGACTCACCCTATTATGGACGGTTGATCCAAGCTTTGTCTTATCCCATTCTGCTTCTCTCCAAAGATTTCAAGGATGCACCTCCTTCACCTGCAAAGAGAAAATTATCCAAATACAAACTTATACATGTATATATGAAAGGTTAGATAAATAACATATATAGTGCTTAATCAAATATATTTATCAACCATGATACATGAAAGAGACTCAACACAAAGTTGGAAGAAGAATTCTCTTTATTAACAATAGTGAATGAGATAAGTGTACAACCCAACGCCTAAAACAAGGACTCCTCTGCAACTAAAGGACTCTGAGTTCTGATGCTCCAAAGACTTTTGAAGATAAACCACCAGCATAACTTTGCTCTCCAAGATTCATTGATTAATACCCTCCCCAAGGCCTCTATTTATACTTTGGGAAATAGAGCACTTTCGAAGGTTGAGGAGGTTGAGACAGTTGAGATGGTTAATGTTTATGGATCAACTAATCTCCATTAATCACATTTTATTATTTTTAATGTCGAATGGATGTGTACGTGACTATTGATACTGGCAACCCGTGTATGACACGTGAGTTTCTTTAAGGGAAACCCACGTACAGATCTATATGCGGGTTGCAGTGAGAATAGTCACATACAGTATGCGGGTTGTCAATGAACATAGTCGCATATGTATGTGAGTTTCAGTGTAGATAGTCGCATACAACAATCAACATATAGAAAGATAAAATGGCAAGCTGGTTGGAGGATAAATGCATCTCATATCATTCCCATCTATAGTATTTAGGCAACCTTCAATCCTATAGTGTCCTTTTATGTACCAACATATGAATTGTCAGTACTCAGACAGAGAAGTGCCATTTGGGTTGATAACAGGTCTTGTTTTCTAACAATTGGTATCAGATCCAAAAGGTCTATTTGGATGGTAAACTTGCAGGAAAGAAGGGTTCTTGGTTCGAGTGGGAGCAATGGTGAAAGAAGGAAAGTTTAGGGTCAAGAAATTTAATGGCCAAAACTATCAGTTATGGAAGATGCAAATGGAGGACTATATGTACTAGAAGGATTTGTTCCTTTCGTTGGGTGGAAAAGAAAAATAGCTGGTGGCTATGAAGGATGAAGAATGGGAGGTTCTTAATAGAAACTTAGTGGGAACAATACGACTGTTCCTAGCTTCATTGACAACTTTCAATATTTTGAAAGAAAAAACAACAAAGGGAATGATAAGCGCGTTGGGTAAGCTCTATGAAAAATCCTCGGCTTCCAATGAGGTATTTTTAATGAAGCGTTTATTTAATATGAAGATTTTGAAAGGTGGATCTATTGTTGATCGTTTAAATGAGTTTAATACACTTATCAGTCAGTTAATTTCTGTAAAAATGAACTTTGATGATGAGCTTAGGGCTCTTCTAATATTATGTTCATTACTAGAAAGATGGAATAACTTGTTCATGGATGTAAGTAACTTTGTCCCTAGTTCAAACACTCTTAAGTTTGATGATGTTGTTGGTGTTATTATTAGTGAGGAAATGTGAAGAAAAAGCACAGGTGAGACATCAAGTCATGCGTTGACCATGGAGAGTAGAGGGAAACAAAAGGAGAGAGGAAAGAGCCTAGGAAACCATGACAAGTATGGAAAGGGTAGATCCAAGTCCAGATTCGGGAAAATAGAGTGCCGAAATTATGGTAAGAAAGGACATCTAAAGAAAGACTGCAGAGCTCCACATAAGAAAGGAGACAAGCAGCAAGAGACTACTCAAGAAGCAAATGTAGTAGGTGATGTGTTACAAGATGCTTTGATTCTTGCATTATATAATACTAGTGATTACTGGGTAGTATCATGGGATTCATGTCATGCTACACGCCATAGGAAATTCTTTCATGATTATGTTCAAGGTGATTTTCAACATGTTTTATTGGGGGATGATGAACCATGTAAAATTGTTGGAAAGGGTAAGGTATGGATTACGTTAAATAATGGAAGTGAATGGATGCTAAAATATGTAAGGCATATTCTTGATATGAAAAGAAATATGATCTCAACAGGGTAGTTGGGAGATAGCGGTTGTTTGTCTACGTTTGGATAAACGTTGTGGAATATCAGTAAAGGATCACTGGTAATAACAAAAGGACATAGGGTAGGTATTTTTTATTTATGTCCTCATAATACAGATTATTTTATCTCTGTAGCTTCCACAGAAATAGGTACAACATTGTGGCATCATAGGCTTGGCCACATGAGTGAGAAGCAGATGCAGATTTTCCACTCAAGGAAACTACTTCTAGATCTGAACCAGGTAAGTTTGGAATTCTATGAGAACTGTGTTTATGGAAAATAGAAGAGATTTAGATTCCTTGGGGTTGGGAAAGAAAATAAGAGTGAAAAGTTAGAGCTTGGCTATACAGATGTATGGGGACCATCTCAGGTACAATCTCTTGGTGGATATCATTATTACGTTACTTTTATTGATGATGCAACTAGAAAAACTTGGGTTTAATGCATTAGACAGAAATATGATATGTTTGATACTTTTAAGAAGTGGAAAGATTTGGATGAGAATGAGACATGAAAAAGGTTGAAATGTCTTAGATCTGATAATTGAGATGAATACTGCAGCTAGGAGTTTGACAGTTACTGTTCACACAATGGGATTCGAAGAGAGAATACAATCCCTAGAACACCACAAGAAAATGGTGTGTCATAAAGGCTGAACAAAATGATCATGGAGCATGCAAGGTGTATGAGATTGCATGCATGGTTTCCCTTATAGCTTTGGGATGATTCTGTAAACACTGTTGTTTATTTAATAAACAAAGGAACTTCAAGCTCTTTGGATGGTGGGATTCTAGAGGAGGCATGGACAGGTAAATAGGTAAAATACTCATTTCTGAGAACTTTTGGTTGTGAATCATTTGTCCATATTGATAAAGATGATAGAACAAAGCTTGAAGCTAAATCCAATAAATTTACCTTTATTGGATATACAGGGTTAATGATTTTGGTTATCTTTTGTGGGATTATGAAAAACAAAAAATCATTAGGAGTAGAGATGTAGTATTCAATGAAAAGGTCATGTACAAAGATCAGTTGCAGGGAAAGAAAGAGGAAAAGGAAAACAAAGAGTACACAGTGCTTGATGAAATCAAATAAAACGAAGTTCCAAAGGCACCAGAAAATCAAGAGCGGCAACAGGTACCTGAAACTACTGCAACTGTAGGAAAATATACCAGGTTAAGTAGACCCCCTAAACAATTCTCTCCTTCATTGTATTGAAGACTGAATTTGGTGAACCAGAATGTTATGAAGAAGCAATGCACGTAGAAACTAGGAAGAAGTGGGAGCAAGGCATGGATGAGGAGATGGACTCATTGTTAAGAAACCAGACTTGGGATGTAGTTAAGTTTCCTGCAGAAAAAAGGGCATTGCAGAATAAATGGATTTATAGGTTGAAGGGAGAATATGGAGGCAAGAAGTGGTACAAGGCTAGACTTTTTGTAAAGGGGTTTGCACAAAAGAAAGGTATAGACTTTGAGGAAATATTTTCTCCGGTTTTTAAAATTACTTCAATTAGAACTATTTTAAGTCTAGTGGGGGTAGAAGATTTGCATCTTGAACAGTTAGATGTAAAAATAGCCTTTCTCCATGGGGATTTGGAGGAATATATTTATATGCAGCAGTCACAGGGGTATGAGGTCAAAGGGAAGGATAATTTGGTTTGCAAGTTGAAGAAGAGCTTGTATGTCCTGAAGTAAGCTCCAAGGTAGTGCTATTTAAAATTTGATAAGTTTATGCCAGAACAAGGTTATGATAGGTGTCATTCTGACCACTGTGTTTATTTCAAGAGGCTAGATAACAGAAGATATATTATATTTTTATTGTATGTGGATGACATGCTTGTTGTAGGGTCTAACATGGAGGATATAAATGTAGTCAACAGAAAACTAGCTAAATCATTTGCGATGATGGATTTGGGTGTTACAAAGCAAATCCTTGGTATGAGAATAACAAGAGACAGGAAAAATCGCAAATTGGCATTGTCTCAAGGTGAGTACATAGAAAAGGTGTTGCAGAGGTTTAGAATGTAGAATGCAAAACTAGTAAGTACACGTTTAGCCAGCCATTTCAAACTAAGTAAGGATATGTGTTCAGAGACATAGGAAGAGATAGATTACATGTCCACGATTCCCTATTCATCAACGGTTGGAAGCTTGATGTATGCCATGGTGTGCACAAGACTAGATATTTCACATGCAGTAGGAGTTGTGAGCAGGTATATGAATAATATAGATAAAGAGAATTGGAAAGAATTACAGTGGATTCTCGGGTATTTGAGAGGTACCACTTCTGATGCATTATATTTTGGAGGTTCAAACACTGTTCTTTAGGGATATGTTGATACAGATATGGCTAGTGATAAAGACAGCAGGAGGAGAACCACAGGGTATGTGTTTACTATGGGTGGAACAACAGTAAGTTGGATTTCAAAACTGCAACAGGTTGTTGCAATTTCAACAACAGATGTAGAGTATGTTGCTTCTGCATAGGCTAGTAAGGAGATGATTTGGTTGCAGAGGTTCATGGAGGAATTGGGTAAGAAGTAGGGGAATAATAGGTTGTACATGACAACTAGAGTGCCATTCATCTTGAAGAGAACTCATCCTTTCATTTGAATACTAAACATATACATCTCAAGTAACACTTCATAATATTTGTTCTAGATGAAGAACTATTAAAACTGGAAAAGATACATACTAGCTAGAATCTTGTAGACATGTTGACAAAGGGAGTAACCAGAAAGAAACTAATTTCTTGCTCAGTTTCTATTGGTCTTGAAGCATGAAGGAGAAAATAAGAATTTTTCCAAGTCCAAGCTCCAGAGCATAGTCCAACAAGTGCAGTAGCAGTGGAGTTGCTGTGATCAGTCTCCAAGTGGGAGATTGTTGGTTGTGGAGCTTTATCTTCCAGATCCAAAGATATTATTCAGTCATGTTTGTACCAAAGGTGTATTGTACACTCATTTCCCCTGCTTTGGGGTTTGGGGTGTAACCCCCGAGAATTTTTTTTGGGATGTTTGCTGGCCAACAGTTTTGTGGACCCATGGTATTGGGTTAACCGCAATATTTTCCCATGGTATTTCCCCTATAAAATAAAAGCATTGTAATGCGGTTGTGTAGGGTATTGTATTGTCTTGTATTGTAAACAATCTCTGTGATTGTGTGGAGATACTATGAGAGCATGAAGAGGAAGTGCAGCGTTATTGTTGCAAGTTGTATCCCTTCATCTTTCTGGATGGTAATAAAAAGACTGGAAATTTTTGTGTGGAAGTATCCCATCATTTGGGTGAACCACATTATATTTGTGTCTCTTTGTAATGTGTTTAATGTGTTTTTCGTATTGGTTAATGATTTAACTGTATATATGTTATTGCTCTGTGGTCCTGTTTTCTAACACAATGTAAATTGCAACTAGTACTAAAAAATCTAAGTGTATTGCGGCTAGTACTACATAAGCAATATGTATGTCAGAGAGTATTGCAGACGCAAAATTCATTTTGCAGATAATACTACATGCCAAGGAGTAGTGTATATTGGGAAGATACCTACGAAGGTGAAATAATTAAGCCTACAATTATAAGGTGTTAATAGTCAATCTTTCCGAAAAATCCTATGTGTTTTATGATAAAACACATTGAGATGAAGTTTTAAATCATTAAATCCATGGTCATGTAAAATGAATTCCAATCCACAGATACTAATAAGAAGATTGCAAATTTATGGCAAGACGATGTCAGTGACGAAGTTGAGCTAATTCTAAGATAAGCTTGGTATGACAGGAAATTCTTGGTAAAGTAGAGAATGTCTTCCCCACCGAGAGGGAGTGTTAAATGTACAACATCAGGAGTCATTCTCCATGAGAGTTTTGTTGTATCAAGTCCTGAACTTATGTTGTATTAAGTTCAATAACATCTTCATGAGACTTGTGTTGTATCAAGGCTATAGACATTTTTTGTATCAAGACTAGACTTGTCTCATATCAAGTCAAATGATTCTCATAAATGGTACCCTATGTGATGGTTCTCCTTAATTTGAGATGGTCTTGTGTTGCATCAAGACTAGTCTTGTATCAATACCATAGAAATCATGTTGTATCAAGTCATGAGTATCTAGTATGTAATGTATGGCTAGTCATGGTCTCTGGGTGCTATAAGTCTCCTTGAGGGATTAGCTACCCCTAGAGTGATTTGCTTTAGCATATGAATATATGACCAAGGGTAATACATATGATCATAGATCAGGAAACAATTCTTTTGAGTATGATATGATAAAGATGATTAATTAATAAACACTCATGGGTCATGTAGAATTAATTAATGAGAAATGAGATGAGCACAGAGATAGAGTAAAATTAGAATTTCCTATGTCATACCCTCAGTGAACTTGAATTGCAAAGACATCAGCTAAGTCTAAGTTGTGGAAAACAAGTTTCAATTAATTAAGAAATATACTCCTTGATTTATGCAAAGTGGTTGTGTTGAGGATTGGAAAATTGCAGGTAACAACAGTTAGGGATTCTCCCCAGTAAACGTTCCCAACTAGCCCGTTATTGTTTGGTATGGGGAATCTGTCCAGTTTACGGTCCCGCTACTATAGTTCAAGTAACAAAATAAATGGTTTTACCGGTTATGGCTCGGTCCACTGTGTGCATTTTTTAGTTTTTTATGTTTATGTATGATGTGCAAGTGCCTATCTAAAAATGCAGATTGATAGAGAATACGAGGAGCAGTCACAATCTGATGTGCAGGTTCTTACCTCTCATCTTAACTCTCTCACATCTAAATCACACACAGTAGGAAAACTAAACTAACTATCTAACCTATCCCTAGGGAGCAAGATTATCATTTATCAATGAGTAATGTATTTCTGTGCATGCATTAATAAAAATCACAGATAGTTGTTACTTAATTCAAAACACATTAACATTAATAGATATATGAACAACAAGATAGCTCATTGTTTATGAAAAGCCTTCATTACTCATAGCAGAAATTTCATAGAATAAACTAGAGCGCATTCATAACAAGAACATAGGTTCAAAGAGTTATAACGATCTAACAGTTAATGGACACAAAGCTGAAAATGAAATAGTTCACATTCAACAAATCCATAGCACAGCATTTGAAATCTTCCACCAAGCTTTCTCCAACAGAAAACTTATAATTCTTTATTGCAAAAGGAAATAGTTCTTCTTACAACATACTCTCACAAATATCTCTGGGAAAATTCCCCTCTTTACATCTAACTCTCCTATATTTATACAAAACAACAAACCTTTTGAATGCCCCTTGTGACCTTTGGGCTCCCCCAAACCGTTTAATCTCACAATTTTGTCTTTTAGTGAGTGCTCGTTATTTATACAATACGTTACATTTCAGATTAAGATTTAAGAGCACTTTATAAAAAAGGATCATCTTGGTAACTAATGAAATTTTCCCAAGCCTGGGCCTCTGCTGCTATCGATCTGTTGAGATCTCAGACCATCACTTTCTTCTTCTCTTTATTCATCTCTGCTTCTTCATTTCCTTTCTCTTCCTTCCTTGTTGCCTCCTTTCTTCTGCTTTGTCTTCTAGACATATCTTCTTTGTAACAACAATAACCCTGTCATGAATAGCAGGTTTTTAGACCATTTAGCATCTAACAAAGTAACACAAACTGTATCAATACATGCATTCTATAAAATGGACTATAAACAATATTAATGCATGGAAAGATAAGGCAAAGAAAATACTGCAAGCTGGGTCTGAAAATCCTCTAAGCCCGCTGTCCAACTAAAATCACAATCTCGATAGAACAGACTCTTCATCTAAAACTAGGCCGCATTTGAACTAAATCAAAACCCCGCGAAGAAAGCGTGAACCAAGATAATGCAACCATTCTGCCATTCCAAAAAAAGAGTAAAAGCACACCAAAATCAGTGGGAAAACCCTATCGGTAGTCGAAACTACTATAGCATAAGACGATTAGTTAGCTAAGGAGCCGTAACAGCAGAATTCAAACCAACTACGAGTCCCACAGCAATAGAAAACATCGGCGATTGGAAGAACTAAGAACTAAAGGTCGGCATCGGCAAGAGGAAGGACTAATGCATTGGCAGGATAGTGTACTACACAGCCACAATGGCAGGAGATGGACTAACTATGGCTTCCACAACAATAGAAAATCATCGGCGATCAGAGAAACTATTGACTAAAACATCAGAACCTTGAGACGCAAAATACTCCATGGTGTTGGTGAGAAAAACAACAAGGACTCCGAAACGGCAGCGTCGTTAAAGACTAAAACTCCGACCACTGATAAAACAAAAATGCTGAAAGTAAAAAAGTAAAATTTTTTTTGAAAAATAAACAAAGGAGATAAAATCCCATCAGTGAAAAACATGACTTTCCATTGGGATGTTCATTATTTAGCTTCCGTAATGGTGGTCGCGTAGAAAACTATGACCCTAATTCATTGTTCAAAAGACCTCCGACATCGAAAACAAAAATATATCATTGCAAAGAAAAAGGTTTGAACCAATAAAACCACACATCAGCTAAAGTAAGAACTGTCCATCAGCCCGTTCTCTATTTGTCCTCCGAAACGGTGGCTGCATAGATAACTAAAGATCCGATTCAAACTTTGATTTCCCTCTGATAGCGATAAAACCAACCATCAAAAATTCAAAGAAAATTTAAGTGTTCAAAAGATTCTTGGCTGGGCAGCGATGAAATCAGTTCGTTTAACCTCCAAAACAACGACGAGATAGATAACTAAAGTTCCAACTTAAACTTCAACTGGCTTCCAATAGTGCTAAAACAAAATCAGCGATAGAGAAAAATTTAAAAAAAATAAACAAACTCCATAATCAAAAGCTTTGGATAGACAAAGGCAAATTTAGATCATCCAACTTCTGAAATGAAGGAAACAATTGACCTCAATTCAAACTCAAGAAAATCCAAATTTGTACCAGAGGGAAAAAACAGAATTTAGGAAACCAAATAAATCTAGGCAAGATAAAATCAAGAGGGTCCAAAATTTTTCAAAAATTTGGGAAAAAAAAAGTTGCAGTTGCAACAATTGGCGACTACCGGGTGAACCTAGATCTCTAGACAATTTATTCCTTAAATAACAGACTGTTTGACAATAAAACCAACATGTTGAATTCTTCTAGATGTCTGTATTTCCCAAATGGAAAATATATGTACTTTAATCATTGATGATAGTCCAATTTAGGGATAATGGGAACCAAGATTTAAAAGTCTAGATAACTCTTTTGAGGCCAAGAATATGAATTTCATTTTTTACCTCTATCTTTAGGTAGCTCCCAGCTTGGACACCACATGATTGTAACATATGGTGAATAGAAATATTCATTTGTTCCTCATTCCCATGCCATTCTGCACTTTTGTGCTTTTGGAATTTTTTGTCCTTTTTGAGTCCTCCTGCATGCCTTTCTTTTTGAATTTTTATTCAGGATCCTATATCCATAGTATCCTTTTGTGTGAGAGATGTATTTAATTTTCGGCTCACAGATGGAGAAGAACTTTGGCAATTTTGTACTCATATGGTTCAGTACTTCGTTTTGATACATATTGCTTTCTTAGCATATTTTTTGCTCTTATTTGCCTTTTGGATTTCAATTCTTGGCATGGGATCATTTATATATAATATACTGTTTACCCGGCTTCCTTTCCATCGGTATTTTGCTGTCACCCCCTAAGACATTTTAAATTGAAGATGGATGGAGCCCCAAAATAGTATCCCAAACCTTTTGATCCTGAGTTATTTTACAAGGATTAAGTAGGACTTCAATGTGTTCATAGCCATTTAGGAAAACTACTAAACTAGAAGAATTCTTTCAGATAAATAAAAAATACACAGTCTTCTAATCAAGGATTTTAGTTAATCCAGAATTTTGATGCTTTCCATGCAACCAAAAGTTTGCTTCTTTTATTGAAATCAATCAAAATATAACAAAAATAAAATAAATAAAAAATAAACAACCAAACCAGTTTATTTATGTACAAGATAATCAAGAAAATAAAAAAAACCAAGAAAAATAAAGTTTGAGAACGAAACCACTAACTGGTCAGTTCTCTACCCACCACTGTAAATCTAGAAACTTGTAAGTTGAGGGGCTAGGCTTGACTACAAATTGAAAAGGCCTACCCGTTATTTAATTCTACTGGTCTTGAATTAAAAACTATATTTAAAACTAAATCTACTATTTTACAATTAATCTCATCAGCCCATGAAAATCAAAGGAGATCGGGCTGGGTGTCTGGTGTACTGCTAGCTTCTTTTACTTGGTAGTTTCCTGGTTCTAGTTCAATGAAGTAATTTCCCAACACAGAATTCACTGGTTCATTTTTTTCTTCCAATTGAGTAACATTGTGCTTCATGTGGGGTTCTCTTAATACTTTTATTTGATTGGGACTTCCCTTATAAGGAAACCATAGATGTGACCAATCTGATGCAAAATATCCATTTAGCTTTGCTGACCAATCCTGAATCAAAACAAGTCCATAAGCCTCAAGTATGTCTACTACTACAATATCAATGAACTGACATACCTTTTCATTTGAAGATAATCGAATCAAAACATCCTCCATTTCCCCAATAACCTTCATAGTTGTTTTGCCTAATTGAATAACCTGTCAGGTAGATGGTTTAGGTTGTCCATTTATATTCTTGCAAACTGAAAGTGGCACGACATTGGCTGATTCCCCTGAGTCTACTAAATATTTATGCACGTTATGTTGAAAATTTCAAAAGTTAGGAGAAATGGTGGGGTTTTGTATTTAGACTTACCTCCCACACTTGCTTCACCAATTTCTTCTTCTTCAGGTTGGTTGTCAGTGGGAAGCTTTTCCTCTTGTACTTCAAGTGCTTTTAACAATTTTTCTTTTTGTTGAGGCACATTACACATTTCAAACAATGAGATATTTGCCTTAGCCCTTTTAATATCTTCCACAATATTATACTCCATCTTATGTTTTTCGAGATTCTTTTTTACATTATCAATCTTCTCTTCAATAGGATTAATAGGTATGTTTATTTTCTTTGGATTTTGACTCGTAATGGTGAATTCAGGTATTTTATCAGCTTTGGTGCTCTTCTGAATTTTCTTTACATTCCCTTGAAGTCTCTTAATTTTTGGGAGTATGGAATTGTCCTCTTTTAACCACCTCTAACTTTTGGTTGTCACATTTGTTTCTAATGTTTCTTATTGTATTAGTGAACCTTCCTCTTCTATATCAAAAAATGAGACACAATCCCATAAAACCAAAGCATCCTCTTCTCATTTTTCTATGGGTTGATTATTTTATTCTTCTTGCTCATCATCTTCTGTTAATTTAGAGTCCAATAGCTGATTCATTACTAATGTCATCGAATTGATCCATTGAGGGCATTTTTTTTTGGAATGAGGCTGTTGATGAAAGGTGCAAAAATTATCCATACCTACCTTAGTTAAATTCATTGATGCAGGACTGTGTGGAGGAGGTTTAGATTGATTTTTGTCTTCTCTCCTTTCATAGTAAGGCTTGTATGCTTTATGAGCCTCCTTTTCTTTTTCCAAATCTATCACTCTGTTAAATAGCTTCTACATAATTTTCAACATTCCTTCAAAGTCATGTGATTTCTCATCCTTAGGCTTAGTCAGTAAGAAAGCTTTTTTACCAAAATTGTTTTCTCTCGACTGCTCAGGATAATCTTCTATGCTCTCTTTTTCATCTTGTACTCTCTCAGCGTCTTCATAATTTTCTGGCAATGTGGGCTTGACTAACATCTTGGAAAACATGGCCAATTTAGGCCCTAGAGGTGAAGTATATTATCCAATCAAAAATTTATCAGATGGTTTATCAGTTGCAGAAAAATTCTTTATATAAGCAACAAAGCTTTGAGTGAAATTAAGCACTTTTTCTTTTCTTTCTTTCTTTAAAGCACATAACCCTTTTATTAGAGCTGCATGAGTTTTCTGGACATCATATTTACTCCTAAATATTCTTTCAAATGTGTCCCTGTCTGTAATTGAATTTGTAGGCAGAGCAAAATACCATGAAGCTGCTGCTCCTTTCAGGGTATGTGGAAACAATCTACATACTACATCTTCGTGTTCTCTAGCCCGTAGTCCTTCTATAGGCAAGTAAAATATTTGCAAATGATCATCTACCAAATTTTTTTCACTTGGGTCAAACTTAGGCAACATTTTCTCAAAAGCTTGATGCAATTCATGCAAAGGAGGTGTTAGGTTTAATGGTGATCTAGCCCTCCAAGCAGGTGGTGGATTTGGTGGGTTGGGTGGCTGATTTGCGTTTACATTTTCCATGATTTTAATTGGAGAATGAGGTGGTGAATGAACAAGGGTATGAACAGGTGAACAATAAGGTGTATCTGGGTCCAACTAATTCAGAGGTTGGACAACTTCCTGTAAGGCTGTTTCTACCAGTTCTTCAAAATCTTCAACCGGCACTGCATCTTCCAATATACGACGGTATTTCTTCTGATACTCTCTTTTGGGTAAGACAGGAATAATTGGTAATCCTCCAATATTCTGTGCATATTCCCTAATAAATCTTCTTATATCATTGACTACTTCGTTATCGATAGAATACAGATGCTCTTTACCCTTTTCTTCCGGAGTTGGATTGGGAAACAAACTGCTTTCATAACTGTCACCGGTGGAATAATTTCGAGGAAATGGGTTTCCTCGGCTAGCCATGCACTGGCTGCCCTCCTTCTAGCGCTAAAATTTGTTGAGGCCTGGAAAATCGTAGGTAACAACAGTTAGGGATTCTCCCCAGTAAACGTTCCCAACTAGCCTGTTACTGTTTGGTATGGGGAATCCGTCCAGTTTACAATCCGACTACCATAGGTCAAGTAAAAAAATAAAGGGTTTTGCCAGTTACGACCCGATACACCGTGTGTATTTTTTAGTTTTTTATGTTTAAGTATGATGTACAAGTGCCTATCTAAAAATGCAGAATGATAGAGAATACGAGGAGCGGTAACAATGTGATGCGCAAATTCTTACCTCTCATCTTAACTCTCTCGCATCTAAATCACACACAGTGGGAAAACTAAACTAACTATCTAACCTATCCCTATGGAGGAAGATTATTATTTATCAATGAGTAATGTATTTCTGCGCATGCATTAAGAAAAATCACAGATAGCTGTTACTTAATTCAAAACACATGAACATTAATAAATATATGAACAACAAGATAGCTCATTGTTTATGAAAAGCCTTCATTACTCATAGTGGAAATTTCATAGAATAAACTAGAGCGCATTCATAACAAGAACATAGGTTCAAAGATTTAGAACGATATCACGGTTAATGGACACAAAGCTGAAAATGAAATAGTTCACATTCAACAAATCCATAGCAAAGCATTTGAAATCTTCCACCAAGATTTCTCCAACAGGAAACTTGTAATTCTTTATTGCAAAAGGAAATAGTTCTTCTTACAACATACTCTCACAAATTTCTCTAGGAAAAGTCCCCTCTCTACATCTAACTCTCTTATATTTATACAAAACAACAAACCTTTGGGCTCCCCCCAACCGTTTAATCTCACAATTTTGTCTTTTAGTGAGTGCTCATAATTTAGACAATACGTTACATTTCAGATTAAGATTTAAGAGCACTTTATAAAAAGGGACTAGCTGGGTAACCGATGAAATTTTCCCAAGTCTAGGGCTCTGCTGCTATCGATCTGTTGAGATCTCAGACCCTCACTTTCTTATTCGCTTTCTTCATCTCTGCTTCTTCATTTTCTTGCTCTTCCTCGTTGCCTCCTTTCTTCTGCTTTGTCTTCTAGACATATATTCTTTGCAGTAGCAATAAACCTATCATGAAAATAACATATTTTTAGGCCATTTAGCCTCTAACAAAGTAACACAAACTGTATCAATACATGCATTCTGTAAAATGGACTATAAACAATATTAATGCATGAAAAGATAAGGCAAAGAAAATCCTGCAAGCTGGGTCTGAAAATCCTCTAAGCCCGATGTCCAACTAAAATCACAATCCCGATAGAACAGACTCTTCATCTAAAACCAGGATGCATCTAAACTAACTCGAAACCCCATGAAGAAAGCATGAACCAAGACAATGCAACCACCCCTCCATTCCAAAAAAGAGTAAAAACACACCAAAATCGGCGGGAAAACCCTATCGGCAGTTGAAACTACTATAGCATTGGATGATTAGTTAGCTAAGGAGATACAATGGTGGAATTCAAACCCACTATGGGTCCTACAACAATAGAAAACATTGCCGAATAGAAGAACTAAGAACTAAAGGTTGGCATCAGCGAGAGGAAGGACTAATGTATCGACGGGATAGTGTATTACGCAGCTGCAACAGTGGGAGACGGACTAACTATGGCTTCTGGGACAATAGAAAATTGTTGGAAATTGGAGAAACTAATGACTAACTCATCAGAACCTCAAGACGCAAAATAATCCACAGTGTCGACGAGATAAACAACAAGGAATCTAAAACAGCGGCGTCGTTAAAGACTAAAACTCCGATCGCCGATAAAACAACAACGTCGAAAGTCAAAAAGTAAAATTTTTTTGAATAATAAACAAAGGAGATAAAAGCCCATCGGTGAAAAACATGACTTTCCATCGAGACATTCATTAGTTAGCATCCACAACGGCGGCTGCATAGAGAACTACGGCCCCGATTCACTGTTCAAAAGACTTCCAACAGTGAAAACAAAAATATATCATCAGAAAGCAAAAGGTTTGAACCAATAGAACCACACATTAGTGAAAGTAAGAATTGTCCATTGACCTGTCCTGTATTTGTGAGTCTGAATCGATAGCTACATAGATAACTAAAGTTCCGATTCAAACGTCTATTGCCCTCCGATAGCGATAAAACCAACCATCAAAAATTCAAAGAAAAGTTAAGAGTTCAAAAGATTCTTGGCTGGGCAATGATGAAATCAGTTCATTTAACCTCTGAAACATTAGCAGCATAGATAACTAAAGTTCCAACTCAAACTTCAACTAAATTTCGATAGTGCTAAAACAAAATCATTGACAGAGCAAAAGTTTAAAAAAATAAACAAACTCCATAATCAAATGCTTTGGCTAGACAAAGGTAAATTTAGATCATCCAACTTCCGAAACGAAGGAAACAATTGACCTCAATTCAAACTCAAGAAAATCCAAATTTGCAGCAGAGGGAAAAAACAGAGTGTAGGAAACCAAATAAATCCAGGCAAGATAAAATCAAAAGGAGGGTCTAAAATTTTTCAAAAATTTGGAAAAAAAAAGTTGCAGCTACAACAGGTTGTCAAAGATGACACTGATGGTGAAGCACTAAAGACATTTATTTAAACTAATAACTAAAGGTCATGTTATTAGTTAATCAATTCACGTTCAATTACATTCAGTCGGATCGATTACATTCAATTCTGTTAAGTTCAATTCAGTTACATTCAGTTCAGATCGATTACATTCAGTTATGTTCAGTTTAGTTCAGTTACATACATTTTTGTTCATTTAATTCAATTACATTAATTTACATTCAGTTACATTCAGTTTAGTTCGATTCAATTAGTTAGCACTCATTTAGAGGCGATTAACACCAATGAATTAATCAAGGGTGCATATCTTTAGTGTGGGAGGTAATTACAAGGTGACAACTTGGAACCAAGTCAAGGAAGCAACAAAATGTTAATGTGTATATAGTTCCCACAATACACACATTGTATACAGTGTTCATAATTCTGAAAGGCATGCAACCATTCACTACCTCTCATTGCATAAATGAATAAGCGTGTTATTAAAGTGTTATGTACTTGGAAAGGCCGAGACAGTATTCTGAGTGATTTCTATTATCTAGTGATGCTTATATATAACTGATCAAGAAATACGCAATTGTTGTAAAATCATTCTCCACCATTATCAATCATACTCAAAGGATTGTTTGATGGGTTTTTCATCCTCCATATTTCAAATGGTTTTCCAAGGGCACATCATGTGCCTTATGAATTGGATAATTGTGTGTTTGAATTGTTTTATGAGATCTACATGCACTGGATTTGTTTATCAAAATTTTTAAATTTCAAGTATCTTCATATTTGCTCAAGCATTAACACATTATCTCTAGGTTTCCCATCCAATCTAACTTCTACGATAGAGCTACCAAACACTTGAAAGATCCAAACTTGTTAGTAGAGTTTCCATGATAATGAACATGTTGTGAGAGATGTCACCGAATTATTCTTCCAACTTTGAAAATGTCTCCTCTAACTCATTTGACATGGCTAGGGTTTTAAGACTTATTTTTCATGCCATTCCCTGGATCTCACAACTTCTCACAAAACTCCAAAAAAAATACCATGATACCAATATGTTATGTAATCAACTATGGATATTCCATGGGAATAGTTTGTCACAACCTATCTTAAAATATTATGATAATCCCTTATTATGTATTGCATTACTTAATATCTTTAGATTTATTTTTATTAGCTTAATCCATGAAATATTGAAATAAAATGAAACTAAAAATGAAAAATTCTAAGAAAGTATCAGATTGCCCACACAATGAAAATATTATGCTCCCTAGGAAAACCAAATATGAGAAAAACCAACGAGAAGGAGAGGCTTATGCTCTTCCTCTTTTCTTCTCAAATATCAAATGCAAGTACAAAAAAATTGCACTCACTATGGAGTTGCCATGGACACTGTGACCTGAATGGATGATACATGATCTTATACTTCCTCTATTATGCTTAATATCTCACTCCTATATTTTATGCTCAATTGTGGGATAATAAAGAAAAAATGAGAATGGAACTCCTTCATTTCCTAACAAACTAGTGTTTAACATACCGTGATAACATCTATGGTGAGGGTTAGGGTAATTTTTTTCTTGCCAAAATCCCTAAGGGTTTTGGACCCTCTAAAATCTTCTTAAATGTACACATAAGACTAGCTTGGTATGTGTGAGTAATGTGAGGTGGTATGAGATCCATTGAATATCTTGGTGGTCAAATTGTTGGAGACAACTTCTAGATATGAAAATTGATTGAGGTGATTTTTACACTATTCAAAAGCTCTTGATGTGTAGCGTGATAAATTTTTGACCCAAAAAATTGTTGTGTAAGGCCTCAAATGAGATTTGAAAGGTTTTATACCCCAAATCACTAAAGTTATATTTGTTTCTAAATGTGTCCTCCATGTCGAAAGATCTAATTTTTTCATTAACAACTTGTGTATGTGTGTGTCCATAAAAATCCAAGATAATTTCCCTTTCATCGCATAATGTAGTGGGAATCTAATATTAAAGTGGCCCTCCAAAATCTAGAGAGCATGTTCGACAAGAAAAATGTTTACAAGTAATATGAAAACTATCTCAATGCAGAATTGATCAGAGAACATAATGATTTGAATAAAAAAAACTCTCAAATTATCATTACAGCTAGAATTTGATGTATTCATAAAATATAATAAACCTTTCTCTCAAATGAATATATATAATATAGTAATAACAAAAATTCAATAAAAGTTGTACAAGAAAGAAACATGTTTACCCACTAAAATATGCACATATCTATGAATACATCACATACATAATTACAAATCACAAACAATATGCATTGCACATAATAAAAACATGTAGTCTACACGTTTGATGATTTCAAACATAGAGATTTTTTATGGTGTTGAATTCGTTTCTACCATCAAAATGACCATTAAAAAAACACAATTAAATTTAGATTTTGCAAAATGAAAGCACAAAGCCTCTATCCTGACCAAATCCCGCCAAATATTCAAATATTTAGACCTCTCCTAATAAAAATTCAATACAAAACACAAACGATATACACTCCACAAATTAATAAATAGCCCCCTTAAATTAAGATATTGAATAAATGTAAAACATTTCAAACCTAAATATTTCTCTTCAATAACCTAACTAAAAAAATATGACTTAGTGAATACTTTTTTGACCCTACCTTTTAAAACACATTCCACATAATTAAAAAATACAATACAAATCACAAACCTCGTCCTTCAAATTCGGTGTCATTCGACTATGTCGAGGAACTGATCAAGTTGATAGGTGCCGAGGGTTGAAATCCATAACATGTCTCAAATAGACTCTTTCGCGTAGAAATGTGTTGAGCAATATTGTAGTTGTGTTGTATGTATGGAAGGTTTTAATCCCATGTTTGACGATGCTTGTGTTTGTACATGCGAAGCAGTTGTACTACCAAGCAATTTACAACTTCCGTCTATCTGTATGTCTACAGATGGAAGGTTGTTAAGAAATAAATTCTTGTGTCAAGATTTTTCCATACAGTTCTCCAAAAGGTGCTGACAAATATAGCATCTTTGTCGGAAATAATGGTCTTCGGGAGGCCATAATGTTTCCACACATGTTCAAAGAAGATCTGAGAAGTCTATTGTGTTGTCATAGTCTTCTTGCATGGTATAAGTATATCCATCTTGGAAAATATGTTGAATACTACTAAGATCGCATCATGCTAATGCTTGGTAGTATGATATCCCATCAAGTAGTCCATATAAATAAATTCTCATGGTCGAATAGGAACTAGTAAGGGTGTGTACAGTCCTTGTCGTCGAATCACTGTTTTAGGAATGGTGGAAACCATGGATGATCAAATGTAAATGTTGACGTCATATTTAAGTGAAGGAAAATAAAAATACTTTAAGAGGATAACAAGTGTTTTTGTGATTCAAACATTTCTTGTAGTCTTGCTATAGTGTGCATCCCAAATGATCTTCTGTCGGTGCTCACCGTTCGGTACACAAAGATGTCCAAGCTTGTATAGCAAGGTATCCTTTAGGAAGTAATCAGTATTAGGCAGCATGTTAGTCTAAATATATTGATAAAATGTGAAGAAGTCATAGTCTACTGAATACAATTGTGGCCAAGTAGTGGTTTCATAACCCTACATACTCATCACTGTAAACAGTAGAATAATGGGTGGTCGGCTAAGACAATCAGCTATGACATTGGATTTTCCTTTTTGATATTTAATTACCAACTAAAATTATTACAGGTAATTAATACACTTGAGTTGTCTATTTGTTTGTAGTTTCAACTAGGATAGAGAAAACTGCAAAGGTTTATGGTCATTGAGGATGATAGTTTCCTTTCCAAGAATTTAGTGTCTCCATTTCTTAGGAGCTTGCACAATGATGCACAATCCATTTTCCTACATTAAGTACCTTATAACAATGTCACTGAAAGTTTTGGAATGAAAAGCAACTGGGTGACCCGACTGAGTGATCACCACGTCGAGAGAATAGTCCGATGCATCCATCTTAATCTCAAAGGGATGATATAAATCAGGTAACACAAGTACTGGTGCAATACAAATCTTGTTTTTTATTTGTTTAAAAGATTGATGTTGTGTCAATGTCCATTTGAAGACAGTTTTCCCATTTCCTTTAGTCAACTAATTCAAAGGACATACAATATGACTGAATCCATGTATGAATCATCGATAGAAATTCTCCAAACCAAGAAAACTTATCAATTCATGAATTTTTTGAGGAATGGGCCAATATTTAATTATCTACACTTTTTTTGGGTCAACATGAATGCCTGCAGAGTCAATTACATACCCCAAATATTTGATGTTGGTAATCGCAAATGAGCATTTGTCCAGGTTTAGATATAGTTGAGGTTGCTAGAGAGTTTCAAAGACTTGTCGAAGCTATCTGACATGCTCTTCTAATGATCGACTAGAAATCAAGATATCATTGAGATAGATAATGACACACTTACCAATGAAATGTTGTATAAGGTCATCCATATATCTTATGAAATTTGTTGGTGCATTGGTTAAAACAAAAGGCATGAATAACCATTCAAACAATCCTTCTTTGGTTTTGAAAGTCATCTTCCATACATCGATGGACTTGATCATAATTTGATGATATCCCGACTTGAGTTCGAGCTTCGTAAAGAACTTAACACCTTTCAGGCAATTGATAAGTTTGCCTATCCTTGTAAGAGGGTATATGTTCTTTACTGAAATTTTGTTGGGAGCCCTATAGTTGATGCACATTCACCAAGTCTCATATTTCTTTGGAGCTAGGATGGCTGGACTTCCACAAGGAGAGGAGCTGGGGAGGATGTGACATTTGTTGATCAAATCCTTGATTTGTCTGCGAATCTCTTTATTCTTGAGAATGTATCGTCTATAAACATATGTGTTAGGCAATGAAGAACCAAGAACAAGTTCAATGGAGTGTTTTACCTGATAGTGCAAAGGTACTCCATTCAAATATTGAAATACGTTTTGGTATTCCTCAAGAATGTGGTCGATCTGTTGTTTTTTTCGGGAGTTGCGTTGGAAGATGAGTCGACTTTTTGGTGCAGTCTTCCTAGAATGCTGAGGATTTATCATAATTAATGTGAATTTTTTAGCATGATTGATAAAATTATTTGTTTGTTTGGAATTTATCATAGAAACCGTTGATGTGGGTTGTCTCTATGGTATGCCGTACCATTGATTTTGAATTTTGACAATCACCTTCTAAAGTCATGACTGATATGTACCATGTCGATCCCATAGGTAAGGTTTCCTAAATAAGGAATCGACTATGAAAAGCGGTACCACATCACAGAGTACTTCATATTCAGAAGGATTAATAAAGTAGGTGAGTGTGCATTTTTTGTATGCCAAGCATAAAACCTGTCGAGGTTCGGACTCATTAAAGCCGATGCTAAACCTGTCGAAGTAGTTGAAGTGTTAGAGTTTGTCAAATTTCAACAACATGAGAATTTCTAGTTGGATCAAATGATTTGAGAACAAAGGGAGATGGAGATAACTAAGTTCTTCATCAACATGAGCATTCCAAATTTCTTCTTCATGTATGTTATCTTCATGGGAAGCAATAGAGGAAGAAGGAGTCACTATAAAGAGACTTTCAACCATTCGAAACTATGTTGAGATTGCTTCCAGTCCGATTTCGTCATCAATAAGAGAAGTATGAATGTATTCTTCATGTATATTAGTTTCATGAAAATACATAGAGGAAAAAAAAGTCACTACATGGACACTTTCAACAATTCAAAATTGTGTTGATATTTCTCCCAATCTAAGTTCTTCATCAACAAGAGAAATCTGAAGTAAAAGCAATGTAATGAGATATATTGTGAAAAATGTTGTAACTAGATATATGCTTAGTTGGAGGTTTCTCCCTTCAACATGCAAGTGAATAAAAGTGGATTCCCTCCATAAAACGATATTGTAAGGTGTTTTTCTACCTTAAGGGATTTCATATTCATAAAGTAAGGATATTTTCTATACTATTCTTGGTTAAATTGTGCATGTTTTTCATATTTCAATGAAAGGTACATAGTATCTACTTAGGTTGACTTCCTTTTACATTTTAGTGCATACAATATTCTCATTACATATAAGATACTCTCTACCTAGTTGCCTGAATCCATAACTAGTATGCTCTTTTTCTTGTCATCCTTCTTGCATTTGTTTGGATTCAACTTAAGATGAAACTTCCAAAACTTATTTTCAGTGTGGCCATCAATATTGCAACAATTACAATGGTTTTTTGTATGCTTGCACCAATGTGTAGTGGTTGTTGTCTTCTCATATTTTCCTTTCTACATCTTCTTTTCCTCTTTGGAAACATCTTCATGGATTTTATGCTTGGAACCACTTGGTTTTCCTTTATTCTTATCCATATTCTCCATATATTGTGCTTGTTCACAAGCTTCATCAAATGTCCTAGGTTTAAAGAGCATCACTTTCCTCTGTAAATGACTAGGTAGACCACCAATATACTTAAGGAGTATATATAGGTCATTCGGAGATATACCCACTCAATAGCCATTTTTCTAAACTTAGTAGTGTACTCTTGCATACTCTTCCCTTGGTTCTATCAGAAGTAATTCCAATTAATCCATTGGTCCTCTTTGTACCCAATAGGGTACAACTAGGACCTGATTAGGGTTTAAATGTGACTCCCCACTCGGTCACTATGATATTCCCACATCCTAAGTGTCTTCATGAGACTTTCCCACAAAACTTGGGCATGTCCCTCTAACTTCAGTGGGAAAAATGAAATAATTTTCTCTTCTCCTATTTGTTATGAACACTAAAATAATATTCTAACTATTCCAACCATTGATTCAACTTAACAACATCAATCTCACCCTTTAAATTTAATGGGAAAAATGAAATCCTTTTTTCTTATCCTATTTGTTATGACCACTAAAATAAACTTCTAACTATTGCAAGCATTCATTCAACTTAACAACACCAATATCACCTAAGTAGGGTTTGATGTCCACTTTAAATGAATATTAGGAAGAAGTGATGGTATTAGAATGTGGTCTATCTTTCTTTGTCTCCATTTTTTACTCATTATTTAGGTCTTCACTATGTTAAATGTACATCATCATGAGTCATTCTCCATGAGACTCATGCTGTATCAAGTCTGGAAATTGTGTTGTATTAAGTTCAAGAACCTCCTCATGAGACTTGTGTTGTACCAATTCTGGAACTTATGTTGAGTTTTTGTTGTATCAGGAAAGAATGTTGAATGTATGAGAGAGGCTTGTACTATGATATTATGTTGTATTAATTTCACGAATCGTGTGTTGTATCAAGATTACAGACTTGTGTTGTACCAAGATTGGACTTGTGTCATATCAAGTCAAATGATTGTCATAGATGGTACCTTATGAGATGGTTCTTCTTAATTGGATATGGTCTTGTGTTGGATCAAGACTTGTCTTGTATCAATACCATAATACTTGTGTTTTATCAAGTCATAAGACTCTACTATGTTTTGTATGGTGACTCATGGTCTCTAGGTGCTATAAGTCTCCTTTAGGGATTAACTACCCCTAGAGTGATTTACTTTAGCATATGACTATATGAATCATGATAATACATATGATCATAGGTTTGTAAATAGTTCTTCTAAGTATGATATGATTAAAATGATTAATTAATTAAACACTCATGGACCATGCATAATTAATTAATGATAAATGAGATGAGAACATAGATAGAGTAAAATATGAATTTCCTATGCCAGACCTCTAGTGAACTCGAATTGTAAAGACATCAACTAAGTCTATGTTGTGTAAAACAAGTTTCAGTTAATTAAGGAATATATTCCTTGATCTATGAAAAGTGGTTTTCAAAGATGACATTGATGGTGAAGCACGAAAGACATTAAGTTGAAATCCTAACTAATGGTCAATAAATTAGTTTATCAATTCACATTCAGTTTTGTTTATTTTAGATCAGTTACATTCATTTTTGTTCAGTTTATTTTAGTTCAGTTATGCCAACATTAAGTTTAGTTACATTCAATTTCACTCAGTTCAGTTTAGTTTGGTCAATTAACACTCAGTCAAAGGCAGTTAACACCAGTGAATTAATGGATGGCGCATATCTTCAGTGTGGGAGGTAATTACAAGGTGACAAGTTGTAACCAAGTCTAGGAAAGCACAAAAGTTTAATGTATATATATATTAGCCATAGTGCACATAGTGTATATAGTGTTCATAGTTCCTAAATACATGCAACCATTCACTACCTCTCATTGTATGACTTAATAAGCTTGTTATTAAACTTTTATGCGCTTGGCAAGGATGAGACAATATTCTGAGTGATATATATTCTCTACTATTGCTTAGATATCTATTATAAAGAAATATGCAAGTGTTGTAAAATCATTCTCTACCATTATGAATCATACTCAAAGGATTGTTTGCTTGGTTTTTCATTCTCCAGATTTTGGAGGGTTTTCCTAAGGTTCATCATGTGTCTTATGGATTGAATAATTGTGTGCTTGAATTGTTTTATGAGACCTACATGCACTGGATTTTTTATCAAAAGTTTTAAAGTTCAAGTACCTTCATATTTTCTCAAACATTAACATGGTATCAGAGCAAGGGCATGCAAGAGCTTAGTTTTCCCCACACAAACTAAATCCTACGCGATCTTGAGGAGTTGAGCAAAAGGTTGGAGCCATGGCATCGATCTCCATCCAACCAAAAGATCAACTTGAAGGTGCTTCCAAATTAAACACATGAAAGGAGAGGGTTTTAAGCACTTGAGGATCATGATCTTGATACCTACGTGACCTTAGTGAATGAGGAGTCATTATCCAATGCAGGGAAAATTAAACTAGAGCATGTAAATATGCACCATTCTCATCACTTTTCCTGAGAATTTTGTGGAGCATTTTTTATCAATCCATGGGGATTAGACAAAATTATTGAAAACCCACCTCTCAAATGGGATGATTTAGTTTAAATGTGAGATGATTTCATAAATTTGTAACTATTTGAGAGATACGATCAGGTTTTTGAATATAAAATTCTCATAATTCATGTTATGGTCATTTTTCCAAAGTGAACAAATTGATGTAACAACCCCAGGATCTGTGGTTTGTATATTATCATTATTCAATGGATCTTCTGTATAATGAGAGCCTCATAGAATTGAGAACTCATCCAAAGAAGAGGATGATTGTTGGAAGAATTTTTCTTGAAGAATAGTTGTTACAGCTGATTTTACCACACATGCTGGATCACACCTTTATGGCCTTCCCTATCCCTCTACAGAATCTTTGGACCTCATGGACCCTTTTTGTACCTTTGATGTTTCCAAGAACATCCCTAAAAACATGCATTATTTTCCATATGATACTTTTAAACCTATTCTCACGTATATACACGAGTATGACCTTCAAACCCGCATACATTGGGATGTGTGCAAAAGGCCAAATAGTTTTGGAGTTTTCCTTGATGTGGATCTGAGTCAATTGTCTCTTGTCCTTCCATATGCCTTGAGATCACTCAGATTTTACCTTCCATTACCCCATTTAAGAACTATATAAGGAACCCTTAGGAAACATTGAAACGGGAGGAATTAAAGAGCAAGAAAACTATAGTCCGTTGCTGTCGGAGCTTATACTTGAGTCAACATCCCTTTGTCCCTTGGAGCACTTTGTGTTCTTCCCAAGATTTCCTTTGCTTGTGAGATTGCTATCAAGAGATGGAGGATTGAAGTGGTGGAGGACTTAGTTTCTTCAATTCGCAGACGTGCCGATAGAGGTTGTCACTATTGTAATCTCTGATTTATATTAATAGAAATATCTTTTCCTGTCCAATAATGTGTATTTAAATGAATATTGAATCCATGGATGATTTTAAATGCTTATATGTTATTGATTATACATGCTAGAGTAGGTATAACACCATTATATAGCATGCTTATCTTGTTTGCTGAATGTTGAGAGAGAAAATTGCTAATACAAGCGAGAGTGGAAAAGCTCAATGGGGATCTACATCAACCATCCAGAATAAGGTATGTTTCGAGATTCTTCAGTGTTATATCTTTTGTTCCTCTTGCATATGGGAAAGGATTGATTTCTGCAGTTACTCTATCTGTTTTGGTACCCCAAGCCCTAGGAAGTTTTCTCCGTAACAGAATTGGTGACCATACTAGGGAGTTTCTAGTCATTTCCTTTGGGGGTTTTATCGGCATTCAATGTTCTTGAATTGCTCTGATTTCTCTGTTTCTGAGTCATGTATAGGGGCATGTTTTCCTAGTAGTGTCTGATAGGAGTAAATTTTGTCTTAGCTTGTCTGTTTACCTTCTTTTTTATCTCTTTTTCTTCCTATACGTGAGTTTTGTCTTCACAGTCGCATGTACATGCGATTTTTATTGGGATATCTGTGTATATACGCGGGTTTTCTACACACAGTCACGTATGCCCTGAGTTTTTCCTTTTGGGGGAATATTAAGTGTTGCTAGGTGAGTTTGGATAATTGTTGAGTCATCTTGGATGCTTCTGGAGTCTGTATACACCCTTGCTTTTTACCAGAGACGCTTTTTAGTTTGAATTTTTTGAGAATGTTCTTGTCATTTCATTTTCTATTTTTTGTTTTGGGATTAGTGCATTAGGTGTCTTTTACCTTAGTGCTTTGCTTGGGTGTTGTCTGATAGTGCTTGCAGAGTCTGGGGGTTGTAGAGTAATCCTTTTTCTTTATTATCTCATTTGAATTCAAAAAATACAAAAAACATTTGTTTTTTGCATCATTATGCATTGTTGCATTTTGCATTTTGCATGGTACTTGCATTAGGTTTTCTTGGAGAAGTATTAGTCAGGTTTTCATATAGGAATGATTGCATATTCATTTGAAGGAAAATTTTGCACTTCAAGTAGTAGCATACCCTGTTTTTCATTCGAAACAGTGCATTTGCATTGAATGTTAGGTGTGTATTTTACTTCTTGTTGCATCATAACATCATTAGTTGCATGATCATTTTCCCTTTTAAGTAATAAGCCAATTAAAATCAATGCATAATAAAATGAATTACACTCTTTTCTTTTATAGGGTGCACCAACAAGATTAGGTTTTAGGTTCTTGGAATAGTTCATTGTGAGTAAATTCTCCGAGGCCACTAAATGAAACATTTATGTGTCTGTCCAGGTGAGAGAGTGAAATTCCTTTATATAATTAGTGTTTCTTAGGATCCTCCTCTTACAACGGAGTTAAGCATGAGTTAGTGTGAGCGGTCATTGATTGGGATGACCCCTGGTCATAACTAAGTATCATCGGAGATATTTCCAGGATTGTATTCATATATGGGAGTTATTTCGAGAGTTTCAGTAATTGCTACCCTACCCATATGATCAATCCTACCTGTGACTGTCTGCCTGAGCATTGATTATATTGAGGTGACCTTAGTTTCCTTACCTAGGTTATCAACGGGGTACTTCGCAGAGGTTATTTTGAAGGTGTCCTAGCCAAGTAGGGATTGGAAAACACAATCGCTATATGCGTTGAAGATGAGGGCCACTATAATTGGTTACGAACCTCCACTTGTTGTGTATGGGAGTCTCAAGCCTCTCCTAGGTGAGACATAATTGGTTTATTCAGTATCTCACATATCCTACCCTTTATTTCTTGTGATTTGGCTTTACATTGTATAGTTGTATGCTTTGTGCATGCTAGTTTGCCTAGGGTTTGCGTAATTAGATAGAGTCTTTTTCATTTTTTGAGTCATTGTGGATTTGGGCATGACACTTCACCGTTATCATCATTTAGCAGGAATTCCACATTCCATGTCTCCTCCTCCTTCGGGAGAGAGAAATAGATAGTCTGGGCGGAATACTTCTCACATTGATTCACACACGATGGGAGATCATGGGGATGAGATTCTCGAGATTTCTTCTCCACCTCATGAGGTTAGGGATGTAGATTCTACTCTTGTATATGATCCTTCACTAGAAATACCTTCACATTCTGGTTATGATCCCTCATTCATAGGTCGTTGGTATTGGTTACCAAGTGACGATACTCATCATGAACCCATAAGCACTAGTTATACTCGTTATGGCATGCCTGATATCCTTGCACACGATCTGGAAAATCATGCCAAGTCAGAAATTGAGCCTAGCACTATGCCTAGGGTCACTCCTATTCTTTTCCATGTGGAGAGATTTGGGATCACTAGTCACATTGCACCTTCCATCCCGGTGGTGGAAGCTACCTCACATGTCCGTCCTAGACCTAGTGTTAGTAGTCATATGCGGATACCAGAACCAAGATAAGTGACCATAGGGAACACCACTTACATCCCTTCACATGTCACTTCATCCTAAAACCATACTCCTTCAAATGCATTTTTGACAACCCTTCCTCCCCCTCATTCACATGGTCCTTCGGGACGAAATATCGCTACTAGCCATGTTCGTACTATGAATTCTCGCACGATAGTATATTAGAGTCAAGTACCTCCTATTATCTTGAGAGGTCATATTCCTATTTCTAGATCATCTCACGGTCCATCGCAAGGAGTTCCCCATTTCCCTAATTATGGATCTTTTCATCGGACATCCCATGGGACACCTTATGGACACTACTACATTTTGCCCAAAAATCCGACGGTCGTATTGTCGGATTTTCGACACTTCCCTGTCGCATGTACGACACTATGATTTTTTTTTAAGCGTCGAAAACTTGTCATCGCTTATCCGACACCTAACTAACCGTCGGTTAAGCGACACCGAAGTAACCGTCGGTTAAATTTAAAGCGTCGGATAAGAGACATCAATAACCGTCGCTTAAACGACGTCTATAACAATGAAGCGTCGGAAAGGCGACAGGGCGAACCGTCGCTTTTTTGTAGAAGATCTTGTAGAACCGTCGGAAATGAGACATGTAGGACCGTCGCATAAGCGACGGAAATGGAGATTAGCCGTCGAAAACGCGACATGTATGACCGTCGCATAAGCGACGGAAATGGAGATTATCCGTCGAAAAAGCGACATGTAGGACCGTAGCAAAAGCGATGGAAATGGAGCTTAACCGTCGCAAAAGAGACAGATAGAACCGTCGCTTATGCGACGGACGTGGATTTTTTTTTTAAAAAAAATACTTGCAGATTGGGTAGAAATTGGCTTTGGTATATGGGTCATTTAATTGAGATACCCAATCAATTTATGATGTCGAACTTCCTTCAAAACACTCAGCATCCATTGATATTTCCAATGGCTCTCAAAAACCGTCAATTGACTGTGTAAAACCTTTCATAACCTCTGCGCATCAGTAAACTGATTCCTGCCTGCAATTTCTTATCAAAACTCAAGGAATTGCCTCCTTTAATTTGTCACTCTATAAATAGGATTACAAGACATGATTCAAGAAAAAAAAAATGATTTCAATTTATATCAACGACTGGATTATACAATTGCTCTGTGCACAAATTCAATCCTCTATACAATAAGAAACCAATTTTCTGTATTATCTCCTTTCCACAACTTCTGCGCAACAAAATAAGGATTTCTCTACAAATATTATAATATATCCCTAGATTTCTATAAATCAACTTGCATTTGCACTCATACGACCATAATATTTCATTTAAACAAGATTTGCTTTTGATACGCTCAAAACATCTAATCAGTCATTTACTCTATGCTCCATAGATGCGCATGCTTTGTATACAAGAAGAATTACACCCTGATATTTGTAAATCTTACAATCATGCATACAGTTCGATCTTGACAAACTAGAAACCCTTTCCAAACTTAAATTCTTCAAATAGGCCTTTACAACTATAGTAATGTATCTATGTGCATGCTCCAGGAAACTGAATTCCGAGATCCTCTCTGTCTCTGACCTACTTTCCAATTTCTCTCGAGCTAACTAAGCTCTAATGAGCTACCAAGAAGCTCTCCCCCTAGATCACTCGAACTGCATTTAAGATAACTCCTACTCTGTTTTCAAATAAAGGTTGGCAAATCATTCAATGGTATACGTGGTTTATAAATCTTGATAAAATAAATTTCAAAGTCAATCAACAAATATATTTGTATAATATGAGATAACGAACAATTGTGTGTATATAACATTAAGTCTACGACAATAGATGGCAGTGTAGTTCATTCTGCTACCTCTGGCAAGGCTACAGCACCACCACTGGGCATCCATCATTGTCTAACTCTATAAAATTCGTTGTTGTATTGCCACTATGTACTCACTGTGAAAATGCAACCATATAACCAATGT